>JBAJNP010003984.1:0-23256 GCA_036877545.1 Yasuhikotakia modesta
AGGCTGCAGTTTTAGATCAGACTGTTGTACAGACAGACTATATATTTATGTTATATGATATGATATGATGTTATGAAAGCAAACTAAAACCTTTTGCATGTAACACTGTTTGACAAGGAAGGCCAACTAGGAAGTTAAATTACCTTAACATTTACTGATGTATTAAACAATTTCTGTCATAGGTGTCAGGTTATTATCTTGGCAAACAGGTTTTATGTTGACAAAAAAAAATTGTATGTACTTTGCAGTGTTCACACTATTGGTGTACTCGGTCCCATTATTGCGCTTTGTATTTCATTTCACATTTGGCGGGGGAGTGTGAACAGATTTTCCTCAAACACACTGTTCAGGAGAGCACTGTTCAGGGAACAGAACCGACCACTGGGTTTAGCATTGCACCTACAAGGTCCCATATTTGTTCTGAAATGCTCACTGGTATCTTGAGGCTCAGGGTAACGTATTTTCTTGCCCTATCTTTTTATCTTCAAACAGAAGGTCATTCTGTGCTGCTGTGGTGAAAGTGGCTTATTGGTTTTGTATTTAATGCATAATGTTTGCATTTTGCACAAAGGATACACTGTTTTTACAAGACTTGACTTTAAACAGCAAAGTCAAGGGCATAATCCAGACCAAATGCCAAAATGGGTGTGTTGAAATTGACCTGAATTTTACAATTGATGCCAGACACACTCACAGTATTAGAACTGAGAATGTTGCCTTTGTGATTTGAGTCTAAAGCTGTTTATGCCATAAAGATACATATTGGGATTAATTATTAAAGCATTCTTTGTAAAATGGACATATCTGTTACATTGTAAACTGTCTACCCTTAAATGTACACATCTCAGTAAAGCAGCATAATGTAAGAATTGCTGGTAATTGGCAATTTTTTAAGTGGCAATATTTATAAGAGCAGTACGTTTTACAGTAAAATATTGCACCTGTGAATTTAATAAACATTTAAGATGCACTTCAATGTATACAAGGAAACAATGTATACAAACAAAAATGATTAAACACAACATATTTTAATGATTTGTGACAGCTGTTGTTAAATAAGGCAATGCAGCGGTTGAAGATGCATCTTTCTGGACAGAGCAAAGATACATGACAGTTCAAGACAAATGAGATTTTTCCCCATAGACCCACATCTGTAATAACATGATCTGCCCTGCTTGTATATATCAGATTTATAGATCATGTGCAGCTTATGTTGTGTATTAACAGACTAATAAAATATGAAAACAATGCAAATAAGACAACTTTGGCTGACATTTATACATTGCACCATTAAATCTCACAAAGTGAGATTAAAACTGGACCTTAGAAAGTTACTGTGAATAGTTTTCTAGATCAAGTTTACAATAAATTTTCATTGTCTACTCACTAAAACAATTATAAAATGCATCTATGTGAACATAAAAATTGTAGTGTCCTTAAATGGTTAAAACAGATAAACTGTCAAAGTAACAGTTACTATAATGAATAAAAGAGTTCAAATGGCTGATAATATTCTGTAGTGTCAGTGATATATATATAGTCGTCCTCATTTAGAGTAGACATTCATACAGCTGTCCTAAAAGAACGGTTGACTAAATAAAAGAACAATTAAAACTAGTATCAGTGTGTGCTTGGCTGTACAGTCAGTTTAAAAAAAAATTTCCAGTGAGGTAATGCCAAAAAAAAACTGTTATCAAGTCCTTCATATATGTTCTTGCTACCAAAGCTTCATCAAGTCCTTCTGAACACATTAACCACTGGTTTCTAACTAATATTAGTTTCCAGAGTTAACAGTGTTTGCATACTCGAAATGGTATCAAACGCACATTAGATATATGTGCTTTAAATATAACAGCTTTGCTAGCTGTTGCTCACGCTATGCTAGGTGACTGCATCCTAGTCCAAACATTTTTGGTCTTTGTGATCGCCAGATATCACGGTAGGAGTGATGTCATCCACATCTCCCTCCCACGGCATGCACCCGAGGTTGGCAGGAGCGGATAGGGAGTGGGGTGTTGCGGTGCGGCCCATGCCTTGGTACCGGCCTCCAGGTGATGGAGGAGTGGAGAAAGTTTCGGCCCCAGGGTCCTGAGAACCAGCTGACAACAGTCCAGTGTTCTCATCCTGGTAAGCCTCTTCACCAAAATACATTTTCCTTGGCCGACCCATAACAGTCCTTCCTGAAGCATTCAACCAAAACAGATGTGAGGCAAAGTCAATTTCCATGAGTATTCTTTTTCATTCAAACTTAATGTAAATCCTTTTATCTGTAAGAACTTGACTGAAATATTTCTGATCATTTAATTCTTTTTATCTAAAGGCCATTTGCCTAAATATCTAAAATGATTATAGTGGACAAAAAATTATGCCAAAAAATTCTTATCATAATTTCTGTTTATTACTGTTTATTAAAATTACAATTGTTTGGAAATAGATGATTTGGTTTCCAAACTTTTCTCTGTAAACTAGCTGGTATATTGTTGCTAGCTATGCAAATAGTAGGTGGCAGTAATTGCAACATTTAGGGTGCAAACCTCAGCCTTTCACTGCAGCCTAAACTCTGGAGGAGAACAGTGTTTGCAATAACAGTGCTTCATTTATATGTTCCTATTAGTGGTGTGAACTTTTGTCATAGTGCTTACGTCATCATTTTGGTGTCAGTGCCATATGAGTGTCTGTTTGTGTGAATTACAAACACAGTGTGGATGACTCTAGCCATTACAAATACATGCCAAATGGAGGTCCTATATGACTTGCTACAACACTTGAAAGATCCTAAAACTTCTAGCCATGCAATGATAATGAGAACTGGCAATAAGAACTAGACTCACCAACATTGCGCACTTGTTCTGAGATGTCAGCCTGTATGTCTGAGACATCCCACATGGCCAGGAAGGAATCAAAGCAGGAGCCTTCCTCTGCTTCCTGTATGTAGGGCTTGTAAGTGAAGCTGAAGTGATGGGCAATGGCTGCCAAAAACATCTCCACGCAGATAATGAAGTCCTTGGGGAACAGAAATTTGCATGCAATCTTGAAGGTTAAGGTTGTGTTTCTTGAAACTTCAAAATCTCAGGCACTATTTAATGCCATTACCAAGCTGGGAAGAAGCAGTATATTGTTTTTTAATATAACTCTGATTGTGTTTGGCTGAAGAAAGTCATTCACACCCACCTAGGATGACATGAGGGTGAGTAAATTATGGTAAGTGAATTTTAATTTTGCTGTGAACTACTTTAAGAAATGTACAATGACTGTAGCTTTGTTGTTGCATTTCATATTTCACAATGTCATCCAATAAAAATGTATTAAAAGCCAAAGGTAAACAGTTCAGTGTTCAGACCAGTACACAGACCAGTAAGTACAACACGCACCTGTAATCCAGTGGCTACGGCCTCCACACTATCCCAGTCCCAGGTGTGAGAGTCTGAGATCACACCCACCTTCACTAAGAGTGCAATAAACACAGCTTGCCTAAACCAAATCAAACGTCCACAGAAAACATTAGGAGTGAATTCTGTGAGGTCAAAAGAAAAAACACTTTCTGCATAATAAAAATGGCGCCTATATAAAGGAATGTGAAGCGTGTATGTTGTTTGTGTGGAGAACAGGGAAGTTTACCAGAATGACACAAAGACCACCAGCTTCACACAGAGGAATTTGCCCACTGGTTTGATGGGGCTCAGCTCCTCTCTGAGGGCTTTATAGAACAGCACAAGACAGTACATGGCAAACTGAAGAGAAACACAAGAGCACCATTAGGCCAATGCTATGCGGCCAGGTTACCGTTTAACCCAGACTGTCAATAACTAATCTATGTGTTGTTGCTTCCTGTTTCTTAAAAGGACTGTTCACGCATAAAATGTGTTCAAAACAAACACAAGACTCCAGTGAGCAATTTATCTCTTCACAATGAAAAGTAAAAATAGGGTGTCACAAGACATATAAACCTGTGCACGTGTGTGCACAGGTTGTCTGTTTATATGGTTTATCACTTATAGTCAGTTTTTTGGGGGGTGAACCCATAAATTAACAATTAATTAATAATAAATTAGAAATTAATTTTTACATTTAAAATAAATAAGTGTTGATTGGTGAGTGGTATTAAACGATTGGTAGATTAGTATATTGAACTTGTTACCATTTTATTTTACTTTTGCTGTTTAAGGTCATGTGACAGTCTTATGTCTAATATTCAGAATAAAAGATACTTACAAGCTGAGAGAGATTATTGACGATAACCAGGTATGTCCAGGCGTTTTTAGAACTGAAGTTGCCTTCATCATAGACGCCACAAAGCTGACAAATCCTGTTTCAGCAACACATAAATAATGTCTAAATTACATTAGTTTAAAAGGAACAGCACAAGCTGTTAAAAGCAACACAAGCTTGATCTAATAGCATTAAATGCACATACTTTAAAAATCTAATCTGAGACATGTCTAAACTTTGCCCATGAAAACACAGTAAAACTTAAAGTGAAGCACATTTTGTATGATACTTACAAAGCAATGATTGTGGTGACGGGTCTCACAACTGTGTACTGCAGAACACCCAGTTTACATCTCAGCAACAGAACTCTGTATTAACATATTACAAATTAAATGAATTAAAACAAATGTCATTATGTGATTAATTTAATCAATTAAACATATTTGACAAATAATCTCTGCAGAGTCTTACAAGTCTCACATTACCACTTTAAATTTTAAAGCCAATGTTACCAGCAAAAGTAACTGAGGCATCCAAAAGCCTTAAGAAAGTTTTCCTCATTCTGCAAGCCATTTAACAGCAATCTCCTCCTACTTTAGAGAAACCTCTACATTATGGTAAATGTGTAATGGATTCTCTCAACATGAGACAAAAGCTCAAACACAAATGCATTAACACAGCACTGAGGTAAATGTTAACAGCATGCCTTCACATTGAATCAAACCTTATTCCACACAAATGCTCTGTCTATGTATATGGAAAATAATTGGTTAAACTTACTCTCCCATGGGCCATGGTGGGCAGCAGCACAGAGGGGGAAGATGTTTTTGTTGTTCCTGCACTTCCAGCATAAGCACCAGACTGGGATACTGGTTTCCCAAATAATTGAGCAGGAAAATCATAAAGTTGTAGATGACATAGGCCTCATAGCACTCTCTACACGTGTCAACATATATGGCAATATTGGGATATTTCAGTGCAATCCACTGTGGAAACAGAAGAACATAATGTATCACCACTTAAGAGATACGTTGAATTTGAAATGTAATCACAGTCTTTCATATATATATAGAACAAAGACACCAAACATACATTGTTACTGACAATGGGATTGTTGTACATTAGTCTGGTCAAAAAGCCACTGTTTCAAGATAAACTCCTAATATAATCCTACATTTTGAGACTGAACGTTTAGGTCTGTCACTGACTGACAGTCAAACATTCAACAGGCCAATAAGTACATTGTACATGTAATCTGTGATTTAAATTCCAAATATTTAAGTAACAATAAGATAATCACATAATACTTACACTATCCAGACTGTATATCGGAACCATCCATAATATTCTAAAGAAAGAAAGACAGGGCGGGTAAATGAGAAAGAAATGGGATCATCTGAAAAAAAGGCATGATGTCTTGCACGTTATATTACATTATCAAACATCATTGTGAAAGATGTACCTGATAATTGGTTTTTGCAGTTCAGGTTGGGTATAGTGTACTAGATGCTGCAGTATTCCCCACAGTGAGATGGGAATAGTCATGAAAACAAATATCCCAGCGATGAACCACGCCTTATTATGAGTACCAACCTATACAATGACAGGGAGAAAACTATTAGTTAAAATTATACGAGGATTTAGTGTGTGCGTATATAAAGGCATCTGACCTCTGATTTCTGAAGTTCCCATATACAGAGTGGAAGGACAACGAGAAGAAGCAGAATATAAAGCACCACCACCAGAGGTCGAATCCACCTCCTCCAGTTCCCACATGTGCACGGCATCTTCACCACCGACACCGGACACTTACATCACACTCGGGGGATTTAATAAAGAGGCAAACGTGTTTCCTCACACGTTAAGTTCTCAGCAGTACTACTGCTGTTGTTGGCGTGTTTAACTGCATAAGAGGCGTATAAACACAATACTTGTGAATCATGAGTGTTGCGAAAGCGTGCAACGATCAGCTGATTCTCTGTACGCGAACAGTGGCTTCATTCTCCGCTCCCAAACACACTGAGTTCACATACAGTTCTCGATCATCCGCGTACGGTCATAACGCTCTGCATCAAACACTCACAATACGACAGGGTTTAAAAATATAAAACAGGCGAAAAGTTATTAAACAACGCTGGTTGAAACTTCCTGTTTATCCTGTCGTCACGGGGTTGGTTCGTCTCCTGCTTTTGTTAAAGCACGGAGAAAAAGGCTTGGTATTTAGCGCCCCCATCTGGACGGGAGGAGCGACAACGCATAACATGCAACGCAAGTGATCAGAATTTATTATCACATTAAATACAACAGATCGCAAATGTTTATCAATCTGTAGTAATTAAATAATTTCATTTTCTGAAAGTTTTAATAAACTTAATTGTATAAATATCAGAAACCTAAATGTTTTAAGTGAAAGCAGTAATAGGTCGCAAGTTCTTCAAAACAGTATCTGGCACTACAAAGAGTCACAGCATGCTATATAATTGATTTACTTTATTTAAATATACAATTACAACACAATAAATAACAAATATTATTTAATGCAAATTATAGAGATGTTCAAGCTTATATGACTCAATATCACAAGTTAATGGTTCAATCTACCGCCACTAGATGACGGTGTATGGCAACACATGATCAATACATTCATTCTCGTACATTCTGGGGTCTCCCGTCTTTATAAAAGTCTGTAAAAATG
This sequence comes from Yasuhikotakia modesta, assembly GCA_036877545.1. Taxonomy (NCBI): domain Eukaryota; kingdom Metazoa; phylum Chordata; class Actinopteri; order Cypriniformes; family Botiidae; genus Yasuhikotakia; species Yasuhikotakia modesta. The sequence goes on from JBAJNP010003984.1 coordinate 6,905, forward strand.
GCTTAATTCTCTTTCCGCGTTTTCCTGTTTTCCTGGACAAGAAAACCGTCTTCAATGTTTCTAGATAAGATTCCTTTAATGTGATACAGTGTTTTTTTCTAAGTACTAACCTAATTATAACAAATGCTGTATCAGCGCAAAAGTGCATTAGGTCTGAACCTGATACTAAGAGAATCGCAACTCAAAACCAATCCAGTATAATGTGAAAGAAATACACCATAAAAATAATGAAAACAGCCGGAAAATAAATCGCATATTGCCAACTATAAAACACTATATAAAAATAACACAGCATTATATCATTATATATTTTTCACTGTAAAAATGCTTGGTGTAGCTGTTGGTTATTTCTAAAAAGATAAGATTTGCTATAAGATTTACAAGTAGGAATATCTTGAGAATTACTGAATCGTGGAAGCTCAGAAATTTACGAGATTTTTGAGGGACTGGCTCTCCAAGTGGCCATTTGGTGTCTCCGTGTGGCATCGTTTATCTTAATATTTTGTCGTTAAATACTTGTGTTTCGTTAATATTTTGTGGCTTTCTGGGCCTTTTCCTTCTAGTTTAGGAAGGCTTGTTGTTTGTTTCAAGTAACTCGTTGTTTGTTTCAAGTATCTACAATACCTTTCTATCAAAGGCGCAAGACCTGCAACCACTTGAGTGTCTCGCGCTTATAAATGGGTTAGACTTTCTTTCTGAGTTTATTGTGTGTGTGAAACAATGTTGTGTTTCTAGCGGCATAGTTAAGAACTGTTTCATTATTTCAGTAAGTTGTTTAGTTCATGCAGAACTCTGTAAGCTTTGCCAAAACGATCCTTTACGGAAAACGTTTAAAACAAAAATGCGCGTACATTTAAGTGTGCATGCAATAAGAAACGTTCAGCCTCCGTATGTGAGATCAGGGGGACCACAGAGGACATAATAGCCCACTTTTACTGGCCTGTTTCAATTACCCACCAAATGTGAAAGATGGTTTAATGGTCTGTTTTACATGGAAATTTCAGCTACAGTCTTTTCCATGATGAAAGCACTAACTTGACCTGTAAAACAAAATGCTGTTTTCCTTTCTTTTTGCTCTTATTATTTTATCACAAAGAATAACTGAACTACAGTAAAGCATCGCCTGCCAATTGCAAATCACGGATGTAAATGTTATTTTAAAAATGAGGGTCGGTTCAGGACAGAGGAAGACGTGGGCAACATTTCCAGAATGAGGCATCTCAGTTCTGGATACGCGGAGGCAGAACTTTTCCTGCTTGTCGCTGCGCTGTCATCATACCGGCCTCCGGTTACAGAAACGGCTCGTTGTGGTGGGACAGATTGTTCATGAATATTGAATCGATCCTTTTGGCTTTTATAAATTAGAAATCGCTGTTGCCACACGTACGCGAACGCCACGCTTGGAGGGATAGCGCTGCAAAATGGCACGCGGGACTCTGGCGTGTCGGGGCTGGGAAGACAAACAGGCGACGTGTTGGAGAAAAATGGAGACGCGTTTAAAGTTTAAACGCATGGTGACGTCCACAGCTGACGTCTCACGTCTCAAACCCTTCTGTGTTTGGTGTGGATTTCATTTAGACGTCAACACACGTTGGGTTCAATAAACACAGTTACTATAACATGAAAGGATTCATGCCCTTGAAAATGTAAATGATTTTTATGACTAGAATAAAAATGCACTTTTTATTATTTAATCATTTCAAACATTTGACCAAGTTGTTGTGGCAAAGAAAATGCACAGGTTCGTTACTTATCATCTATCAGTGTTTGTAAATGAAATACAATATTAACTTTTGGCCTATTTGTTTAAAAAATGTTCACAAAATCATATGTATACATATAACATACTATTTTGGCTTGGTTTGCATCAGCCTATTCGGAACTTATAATACATATTTCTGGACGACTGGTCCTGTCTGATTTTTTAAATCTATTTCATGACATAAGGTTACCTCATGTACAAAAATAGTGTGCTTTCCTGGACATTGCGATAACTGCAAAATATCTTACAGTCAAGACCGACTGTATCCACATTTCATCTAAATTCCCTTGTTTATGTTAAATTTCAGTGGTGTGTAATATCAGTGTTATGTTAGTAATATAATTCACAAAAGAGCACATGCAGGCAGACATTAGGATACAGTCAGAGTCTAGCTGTCTGCTGGTATGGAGTGTATGGTTTGGCTTAGGAGACCTGTGCCTGTAGACAAACAGTCTTATATTTCCTTAAAAGACATAATGCAGATTTGCTAATTTATATTTGTATATTCAGATGACGCTGTGGAACTCAATTCAGCTACACTTGTGGAAAGCACAAGATATCTTTATATTTTAAAAAAACCTTTAGCTTGTAGGTTTATACGCTGTATAAATGTTTATTTAACCTAAAATGCACTGCGTGTGGTAACATTTAATTAAGTGTTTTATTCAAAAATATTATTTAATATGACTAAATCAACTCTGTGTAAATCTGCTGTTTGCTTATTTGATTCTTCCCTGGCAAGCGGAGAGTTTCCCACCAAATTCCTCCGACCATTTCTTGCTCTCCCTGAAGACAAACTTTTTTTATCCATAAGGCATGAGAAATAATCAGAGGTTTGAGATATTCCAAGTCATACATTATGTATGACCATTTTCATTAGTGGATTTCAGACAAAGTGTTTAAATTATATTTTAAGGTTCAAAACTTGTCTCTGTTTTCTCATTTTGATTTTTTTTATTTCAAGTGTTATAAAGAATATCTTTAAAAAAACACTACATGGTAAAAATAATAAAGACTGTGCTTGTTTTGGCCGGTGCGTAGGGTAGGTTTAAATTAGGCCTAGAACATTGTGTTGCAATGACTTTTTAATATGATTAACATTATAAATCATCATACTCACTCACAACTGTTAAAACAAACACATCTGCATTGACCTCTAAATTCTCCTTTTTTTACTGTTCTGAGCAATCATACCTCAGACCAGTAAATGATCTAAAAACAAGTTATTCATTAATAATTCTGACCAAAAATGATATAGAAGCAATATTTCCATCATGTATACTCATTTAACTGCAAACAAAAAAAACACACACACACAAGCAAATAAAAAACATTTATTTGTTCAAACCATTATTAGACTGATGGAAGACTTTTGACCAGACAAATATTGTCGGAACAGACAACAGGTTTGATTTAAATCCTGCAGTTTACATTTAATCTTTGGATGTGCTGTTCATATCCTCTGACTTGACACTGATGACCCAGAGGGGCCGTGTTGCATTCTGGGTCAAAGTTCATCTTAAATCACAGGATCTTCACAAGCCAGAATCAGGCAGCTGTCAAAAGGCACCTTTCTCCGAACATTAAAACCTCATTACGTTTTGAGATAAGACAGCATTGCTTTAAGTGGTAAGATCAATAGTTCAATACTCTTAAAAATAACTAGCAGCTTATCTAGAAAATTGGACTGAGGCTATAACTAAATAGGCTTTAAAAATGAATGTTATGTTTTAATTACTGTCAGCCATGATATGTAAAATAATGCAAAGTTAATCACAGTAATCAATAGCATAGAGCATAACACACTGTTTTGATATCATAGCAATATCATTGGTTTAAATCTTAAAATATTTGTTTATAAATGTGCAACATTCCTCAATCAATAGTGGTGAAGATGAATACATATGTGACATCATCATAAATGTGTGACATCATAGTCTTACACAAACGTGACCTTTCTTTATTCCTCTCACACACAAATTTCAATCCACACAAAGCACTTCAAATTATAAGAACCCATGTAGATATTGTCAGAATATGTATACAGTTTCGTTCATATCAGCAACTTCAAATTACACCAAGAAAAACAAAATAAATTCCTTATATATTTTTACTGCAATAAGATAAAAACAAATCTTTAAACTTAAAAATTCGCTGAAACGCAAATGTTTACAAATACTAAGGCCATTAAATATTAGAAATAATAAAGTATTGGAGGTTAATAGTTATTTTAAAATTCACAGTGTCAAAATAAAGCAAGAATATGTTTGTATCTCTTAAGCGGTTTTGTTTAGATTATATAAAGGTCCTATTTCTCGCGCCCTTATGCTCAGAAAGCAGATTTTTTTTCTTTTGTTGCGCAGAACACACTATAACTTGTGTCCTCGTTGCTGGAATTAATGGTTAGTAAACTCTTTGGGCAAATTTTAGAAATACTGTAACATGTTCTAGTTGTGATTCCCAAAGTTTCAGGGAATCACATTTTAAATTTATTCTGAGCTTACAGATTCATTTTTAATTCTTTCTGAGCTTACAGATTCATTTTAAATATTGTTCATTATTAGGCACTAGAGATAAAACTGCCTCTCAGGCGTATATACATGAAACGCAACACAAATCAGGTAAAAACATCTCCATTATTTATCTTTCCCTCTGTATAAACACAGGTGACATCCAGCGCACAACAAGATTCACTAATAAACTAAATAAAGTTAAAGACAGCAGCCCACTAAAGTACTAGAGTGTTCCTGTTCTGCATCAAGCCTCCACGTCTGTTTCCACGCTAAAAATAATGGACGGATATTAAACCTGGATGATGAATTTAAAGGACAGCCTACACAGGGGCATGCTGGGAGTTTTTTTGGCAAAGCTCATAATGAAAAGAACGGACACAGAAAGCTGTTTGACCCAGACCACTTCACTCTTCCTTTCCAAAACTTCCTTTGGCAACAGACAGTGACGATCCAAAGTGTTTTCCCAGGACAGTATTTACGTAGGGAAAACGTTTTGAGTTCCTGAAGAGGATTCATTTGGTGCTGTTAGGTTCAGCTGCATCCTGTCACTGTTGCTTTAAACTCCCACAATTTCTCACAGTGAAAAACAACAGTCTGGCCGTCTATGAGAACAGCTGCTCCGGGTCCACGGGAGACTTTAAATATATCACATCTATTGTCTAATTTGCAGCTATATATAAAACCGGCCCCATAGTGCGTCAAGCATAGAGGTCCACTAGTCAAATGCAGTTAGAAAGTTTGACACTGACTGATGTCCATTTTAATAATGTGATTTAAGCATGACTGTATGTTGACTGTTGCAGGTTGCCACATCCTCATTCAGTCACTGTCTTTGCGGAGGCTTCTGTCAGTGTTCAGGTTGCCAGGTTCATAATTTTTACACTGAATGCTGGTGCCATTCATGGGACCAGAGCTGGACACCTGGTTTTTGGTATAACACCAGCAGCACAAGCAGGACTAAGACAGTGACAGAGTAAAGAGAAAAAATAACAGACAAAAGCATAAGATTTTGATGATGTATTTCAGATTATGCTCAGTTCATTACCATTAGAGGCCCAATTAGGGTCTTACATCAGAATTAGCAACCTGTGCTTGCTATGAAGACAACCAGGGCAAGTGACTCACATCACCCTCAACAAATTATGGAAGTCCTTTGTTTGCTAATACAATGACAATTACCTTTTGAGAACCCATGGTAAGGAAACGCATAGAGATACATACAATGTCTGTTTGGCATACAGTCTGTTTGCAGTGCAATAGCACATAAATAAGGACATTTTAGAACTTTAACTCACCTTAAAGCAATTTTTGAACTTCTTGCTGACGAAGTAGAGGATGATGGGATTGATGCAAGAGTTGACAGTGGCCAAGTTCATACCAAAATAATCCATGATCAACAGGAAGCTAAAAGTTTGGACATAAACTATGACTTTCACATATAAAAAATGTTGTATGGTCAAACATTACACATTATTACTTACTTGAGAAGGTCACAACGTCTTTCATCATTGGCTACATAAACCATTTTCTTTAGAAGTCTACTGAGATGCAGCGGGAACCAGCAAAGGGCAAAGATCAGCACTAAACAGAAGACAGCTTTGGCCACTTCACGACGCTGCAGAACGTAAAAAGGCGGAGCCTCATGGATATATAATATACACTATTTAAACTATTTACTGTAAACTCAGATACTTCACAGACAACTGATCTTAATTAAATTCATCTATCCTTAATAATTGTTCATAAATAAACTAAAGCAGCAGTCTAAATTCAGAAAATGCTACTATGTTGTCTAAAATGTTGTATTGTTTTTATCCTAAAGATTTGGAAGCCATGGATGAATAGATGGTTTCTTGTACCTGTTTGAGATGCTCGCTGAGGGCGATGCGGAGGCTTCCGTTTCTGTGGTTCAGCATTTCGCATGTCATGAGCGTGTAGAAAAAGGCTGTGCATATAAGCGGCACGCAGAAGTAAAATCCGAACAGCCACCAGTCTTTCCAGTTTACATAAAACTGAGAGCAGATGAAAGTCGTGCATTAGACCAGTGACATGCAAAACATAACATCCTGATTTAATTCTGGCTTACAGGTAAGAACAACAGTCAGTTGAGAAACTGTCATAATCTGAATGTAATTTATTGGCATATAATTGATCTGTACTGTTAAACATTTAAAAACGTGCACAAAGACATGCATTTAAAGACAAATGTTTAGCATGTGTGAAATGCAATTGCATGCCTATTGTAAATGTATCTGAATATGTATTTTTAATTGAATGCATATTGTAAATATGTATTGCAAATTAAATTGTATCATTTCTGAATTGTTCCTCGTTTCTATGATTAATGGCAGTGAAACTTAATGAACTCTGTGTTTCTTATTCACACATGTGGCTCTGCTTGAGGGAGAATCATCAGTTTGTAATTGCACTCATGGTCTGCTATCAATTTACTTCTTTAGCCTGAACAAAGCAAAAGAAATCACCAGATATCTTCTGCATGTGGCATCTAAAGAAATCTAAAAAGTTTTAGTCTTATCCCCGTGTTTTGAAAAGGCTTCACGGAAAGTCTTCTCAAGATCAAAGTTTGGAAAATTTGTGAAAGATCACAGCAGAGTCTTCTGAGCATCCTGAGGTCAACAGACAGGATGAACTGTTTATTGCAAACCGCTCAAGTGTTTGAATGTTTACACGCAACATACTGTAAAAAAGACAGACATCTTACCATCATGAAGCCAGATTCAGGCTTAAGCATACAAGTGCGAAAGGTCTGGTTGTTGTAGCTGAAGGTGTGCATGTTGAAGCCCACCGCCTCTGGCACAGCCAGGATGATGGAAATGACCCAGATGCAGGAGATCTCGATGGCAGTAAACAGGGGGATGCCCACCCCCTGCACTCTGCTCCATGAGGCTACAGCCCTGTACCTGAACCACAGGAGTACAAAGTACAGACAGTTAATATTTACCTCAGAAGATCCAGGACTTCTGAGTTGATCAATCATCTGTTTTATCCAGATAACTTAAACCATATAAGCAAGACAAATACAGAGAGGCACATAGCTGAAACTAATCCAATAACAGCAACTCTTGTAGGCCATCACCTCTGTAAATTACCTCAGGGAAGAATGTTTAATCCTTCACACAAGTTTTATGTCAGCACCTGCAAAGCTTGACTGATCAGGTTTATAACCTGTAGCTTCTGTCAAAATATCACAATGCAATAAAAACATTCAGCTGCATATTTGAAACTACAATAAAGTAGCAACAGCAGAAATTGTTGATCTAAGTTTAATGAAAACTGCTGCTTTGCATTTAATATTTAAGTTACCAATGCTTACAGACATTCACGTCAGCTGTTAGTCTAAATAAAACCACTAGTTTGCCCGCTTGCTTGTTTCCTTTTGCTCAAAGTCATGTTTGCTTGTTTGTTTCATTAATATTTTTTCTCTAGTGGATGTTTCTGTAAAACGGTGCATCAAGATTTTATATGTAACTATATATTTTTTTAATGACCCATTTGAATATTCCTGTTAAACAACAATGTGACATTTATATTTCACTAAGTGGAGATGTAGCCACTACGCAGACGCTCGGCTGAAAAGAACGTCATGATATCCAAACTCAACACAAATGTGGAACACAAATCGGACGAGATGTGCTGAACATTTCCTCAGCGTGATTCAGAAACTAATTGAAAGCTGCTGCTCTGTGGTGAAATTAAGTCCAGACTTTCAATTCATGAAGTGATTTGTTCCTTAAATACTACAGCAGGCTGCTACATATTCGTTGCTCCAATTCACACTTAAAGTGTAGAACATTTCTGAAACATTCTCAACAAATAAGCGTCCCTGTGTAGCTCAGTTGGTAGAGCATTGTGTTGGAAGCACAAAGGTTGTGGGTTTGATTCCAATGGAGCACATGTACTAATACAAATGTATAACTTGAATGTCCTGTAAGTTGCTTTGGATAAAAGTGTCTGCCAAACGTATAAATGTAAAGCCTGGTAAATAACTTAGTCTTTATATTGCAGCATTAGAGGGGAACTTTATCTATGTTGTCTGTCCCATGAATTTTACATGTCTGGGGCTTGTCTGGGGCCCTCACTTACAATTTAGTGGGCAATTGTAGTGTTAGTGTCTAATCTAGTGATACGTTTATGCTCTCATGCTCTGTTTCTTGTTGTTCATGGTCATGATTAAACAGAGATGGGCAGGTGGCTTCAGCCTGTAGTCAAGGAAATGACTTTCCATAATGAGAGGTGCCCATTAGAGCTGACCTTATAAACTAGAGGAAATGCCGTCATTCTGACAGGAACTTGACAGACTCACGTCCCGCCTTTTCCCCTAAACCACATGAGCAAATGCAACAATGTTTCCTGTGCTGTTTTTCATGGGAACCACCCTGATCAACATGATACAGGAAATGCAGTCTTCCCTGTTCTTATACACAAAATTTAATTTAAAAAAGTCAAGAATCAAGTTTTGTTTTTTGTCTCTTCAGTGGCAAAATTAACAGTTCACTGATAAGAAAAATGATGTAAGTTTTTGACAATTGACCTCATATTATTGGAAATCCATCACAATAACTTAAAATATATATCATAGCAACGACAGGTATATAATTACAAAAATGATAGTGACAAGAGATTAAAAATTGCAACTTTAAAAGACGCTTCAGTGACAAACTATATGAAGGTTTTCATATTGTTGTAGTCCTCAATAAAGGCAAAAAATGCTTTTGTCAGAATAAAAACAAAAATAAAAACAGATGGGTTCCAAAACAGTCAGCAACGTCAGCTTCATGTGTTTCTAATTTAGTTAAAGAAATCTTAAAGCCTTAACTTACGTTTAGGTCTTACTTTTTCTGGGCTCATTTAAGTTTGAGGCTACATTAGGCAGTGAGGTTGAGACAACATGAAGTTTTGGCAAATATTATACATTGCATTTCAAAATAGCTTAGTCTACTAATCTGCATATTTATAAACATAAACAAGTAAATGCATAGTTTACTATGGGCTAAAACAATAACTCCACCCTCTGACCTGTGTCTATACCTAATCCTAAGACCTCAACAGTGAAACCTGAATCCTCAACTTCACTGTGACCTGAAGTTCAAAGGTCAAACAAGGGAGAGGTTTAGGGGTAAGAGAGGTGCAACCAAAATCTTTATTGATAACAAGAATCAATATCTGTCAATATCTTTCTTAGTTGAGTCAATATCGGTCAATATCTTTCTTAGTTGAATCAATTTCTGTCTGTCCATTTATCAATCCAAAGTGTCTAAATATAGAGACCAACACTTAGAGTAATACTAGATTCATTTGAATGAAGAGTGGCTAGGATTTCAGCAGGCCTTCATTTCAGCATTACAACAATTTCAGCACTGCAAATACCATATGCAAATGCATGATTAAGCTGTTATATTACCTGTCCACACTCAAAGCACACAAATTGAGAACTGTAATCCCCACTGATGCTTTCTGAAGGAAGGGCACCAACTTGCACAGAAAAAGTCCAAAAGAGCTGTCATCGAACGGCCATTTTGTGACAAGTAACTGTAAGAGAAACAGAGCATTTCAATTCACTGCCATATAAGCCCATTTAAATAGAATGAAAGAAAGATGAATGAAATAAGGTTAAATGTTTTATTTATTTATTAAAAAGCAATGCTCATGCCAGGGTATTTGTTTGTAAAAAATGAAACAATTACTTAAGCATTCTGGCTTTTTGGAATCTGTTTCTGAATGAGTTTAAGCTACATAAGGAGCTGTTTGTTTTGTTTTGCTTCTCAGGCCCCTTAGACCCTTAAGGGGTCTTACACATCTTGTCTTAATGAAACCTCTTCAGAGCTGCTTAAATGGGCGTGTTCACATCAGCCTAGGCCGTTCATTGGTCAGTGTGTACTTTGGCTCTTCTTTAGCTTAGCAGTTTTCACCGTGGTGGTGAAAACTGTTGTCTCCTTATTTGAGGTAGACATTTTTTACATGACCTCTTGCGATGGTTCACAAAGAACCCCTGCAGGGTCCAATCAGTCAAGTGGCCTTGACAATGTTCTCTATAAAGAGCTTCTCTTTGTTAAACAGGAAAAGTTTGTGGATTATGCTCAAGTTTAGAAAGGAAACTCCTCACGGGTGTATCCTGGTCCTGTTTGTATGAAGAGTTCAGCATTAAATCAGTGAGGGAGTGGCACACCGGGAGAAGTTTGTGAGCGTGTGTGTTTATGTGTGTTTGATGTATATTGGAAGTCAGTGGGTTGGAGTTCACATCAGTTTCACAAAATGAAAACATTCATTCTAATGGATAAAACATAGAGAAAGACATCTGTGAACTATTACAAACATGGATGTACTGCTGTATCCTAAGCAAATGGGATATATTAGATTCAAGTGTATAATTTAAGATTATTTTCATTTAATGTTTCTATTCAATATCCGGTTGAAAAGTCCCTTAAAATGAAATTGTTTTTTATCAGTTCAGAGAATCTTAAGATAAACAGGTTGTGCCAAATCTATGCACATCAGTTCAGAGAGTGTTTTAACATTGTAAATCTTTTAGATAGACTTTCCTGGCTAAGTGCCATATTTTATTTTGTGTAAAGGTCTTTTTATGCCCTTGGAAGATTGGGTCAGTGGAAGCCACTGAACACTGTTGATCAGTAGAAGAGTAATGAATCAGACAAGAGATTAGTAATGAATCAGACCCTGTGTCTGATCCCTGTGTTTATTTTAGCAGGCCATATCCCTGCTGCTAAAAGCTGGGTGACTGTAATGGGGCGGTCCTAGAGATAAACTCTTGATGACCATATAATTGCACGCCCCTGCCCTTGCATTAACCCCCCCACCCCCCAACTTCCTCTGCCACCCCTTTTTCCCTTTCCTGAATTCAAGTGCTCTATTCTGTATTGTATAATATATTGTATGCAGGTCTGATTTGTGAATACTCAGAAATCAACATGATATCATATTTCCTATCAATAGAAAATGATGAAGAAAGCAGAGGTGTGTACTCACTTTGTAGACGTTGATTGGGATATCTATGGTGATGTAGATAAGGTCTCCAAGAGCCAGGCTGGCGATGAGGGCGTTGGGTCCGTTCCTCATGCACTTGTTTTGGTAAATAATCCTCAACAACGTGGCGTTACCGACCATCCCCACCACAAACACGGCACAGGAAATAATCGTGTTAATGTACTTGAAATATAGCTTGATGGAGGTGGGATCTTTGCAAGGTGGATGGACCCTTCCGGTTCGGTTGCCCATCAGAATCTTTTGGGTGGTGGGCTGAGGGGCAGGTGGGACCCCCACTAATAAGTTGGTTTTGGTGGTAGTGACAACTTGAGGAAATGTGTGAAGAAACTCTTCTGTGCTGTTTGACTGACAAATTCCCTCAGTAGCCACGACGGCCATTAGCAAAAACAAACGTAGCGTTGTGGCACACATTGTTGAACGTAGTTACTGCTTTGATTCCCAGATGAGGTGATAAGACTCTGAGTACTTCTGTTTGCTACAGCTGAGGACCAGAAACAAGAACGGACATTAAAAACACATGCTGGGTTAAAGCAAGTTGAAGTTTCGATTACAAACGCTTTACACATTGTCTCAGATCATCATAACAGACACAAGCATAATAAATAGACTTGAATATTACAACGCAGGCCGCAGAATAAAACAAAATCAAAGAGAATTGCTTTAAAGTATAACACTGGAACTACATAACTTCAACCCAACTTCAAAAGGGATTTAGTGGAGAAGCACAGATGGAGGGTGCCAGTACGAGTTACTGTCACACTTTGGGGACGAGATGTTGCCGTTCCTGTCATTCCGGCAAGAAGCCGTCAGTGTTGGGATGGTGCTAGTGGCACAGCACCAGGCTTTGTTTTTTTCTATTGTTATTTCAACAATGTGCCCATTGCATGGCTTTCATCATTTTGGTTTCCTCAACATGTATCCCACCCTCTGTTTTTGATTCGGCCTCCAAATGTGGAGTTTCCCAAACAAACGGTCACTTATCATATAAGAAGTGACTTTTGGACATTTTTTCTTACACAAAGTACATTTTCAGGGCTTTTGTGTGGACAAACCCCACAGCTCAATTAGAAATATAATGTGACGTTCACGTTAAACAGACAAAGTCTTTGATAAACAACTCCTTAAAGCCTTCTGCACATCCTAAAGAGCAGTACATTTAAGTAAATTTTAATTGTCATATAAATAGCAGCAAAAATCTATTTTATTAAATAATAAAAAAAATAAAAAAATTTTTTCACATAAGTAGTATTATTTTGTCTGTAAAACAAATGTAGTTCAATTCATACAGCAGACAAACAAGTGCTTAAAGTTAATCAACTCTTATCTTGTTTGGAATAATTTGAAACCCTCTTTCATTATGTTGACAGCAAAGGAAAGCTTCTGAGCCAAGATGAGTTTCCTGTTCAAAGTCGCTGCCACCAGCTGGTACACAAGGAACTATTTAGCAGGCAGCCCTTCAACTAGCATCTCAGTTTAGCATCAGCTAGACACTACAGGGATCTTTAATGACACGTAAACTGCTACACTTATGAATTATAAATGCCTTCTGGTTTTTCACCTACCGCTTCTTAAATGTTTGCCTTCCCCGGGATCCCGTCATGCAGTCAGTCAGTGAGTGAGTAAGACAAAATTCGGCTAGAGCCCCCCAGACATCTGTGTGGTATCATATGAGTAATTAACTAACTATCAAAGTGTACCAGGATCCCATTTGGACCGCGCGACGCACCAGAGCTGCTGCGAAGGGGCTGCGCATTCTGTCTCCTGCCTTTCCTGTGGAGAGTTGGTGTATGTGAGTGTGTGTGTGTACGTGAGTGTTTAAGACAGAGCACTTTGACGGGTGGGATTGCAGTTCTCCACCTCCCCCCTCGGCCGGGAGGGGGGCCCCAAAGGAAACAGCAGCTCTCTGCGAGGCACAGCCTGCCTGGGTGTCGACGACAAGCAAAGCTCTGAGCATCAGGAGGAATCGCAAATCCTCTCCTGAGATTTTCTCCTGTCTTCCTTTCTTTCTTGTTCTCAATCATTCTCTTCTTTCCTGCCACCATGTCACAACCTTCCTCCAAATGATCAACAGCAATATTTGCATCTGACAAACTCACAGACTTTTCTTAAGATGTGATACTGACAGATAAGCAGGGAGGGGGGGTTGCACGGTCCAAATATCCCTTGAACTTTCTATGCCTAAAATATCACAATGTGGGTGGTCAGACTCCAGGGAAAATTTTATCACTCTGCCATACTTTATCAAAATCCCTGGGTTCAAAATAAGCCCTGGATTCACATTTGCTTTTTACCAGCCTTACATAAATCGAAGATATTTTGGACCTAAGCTAAAAGACTCTTTTTCATTATAAGCCCTGGATGCATAAAAAGCTGTCTTCAAGAAAGTCGATAGGAACAACACGCTAGTATGAAGCAAAGTGCTTGGATGACTACATCATTGTCCATTATGCAACCTATACGGTTATACTTAGTAAAATGGGCCATTATCAATATGGGGTCTAAGTGCACTAAGGTTGCTATCAGAAGGGCCAGCAGGCGCCTAACAGTGCTATCAATGAGCTGATACAGCAACTGTACCGATTTCTAATAAAACAGTGACCTGCTGAATACACACAGCTCAGTTTATTGCTTGTTGTTCGTGAGAAAGAGGGAACATTTGCAAGGAATTGAGATTTAATTTGTTGAATGTGTGATATTCTGTTAAAGGGATTAAAAACATTTACAAATTTCACATTTTCTTTGAGGTGTATGTATTAGGTGTCTGCTCTAAATCTCTAGAGACACACACTCAAAATCTTCATTTGCCTGTATTAGACACTTTTACTCCAAAGCAACTTACAGTGAAATTAATGTCTAATTTTTTTTGGCGTTTCCTGGGATCAAACCCACAACCTTTGTGCTGTTGATGCAGTGCTCTACCAGTTGAGCTACAGGAACTGCTTTGTGCTGCTTTGTCTATAATATACCCATTATATTGTCCCATTAATTTGCATAATGGGCAATTTATTTTAATGTACTCTCTCATTTCCTTTGTTTGTGCAACTTATAATTGGAATGTTCATTTGTAACAAATCAGCCTGCTTAGTATTAATTGTGACTTAATTGGGTAATACTAATATTATTGCCATTCAATTTTAAAATGATTGTGTTTTCTTTAATTGTAGGCATGAATTTATAATAGCTGTTGAATAAGTCATGGTCAACAGTGGCACATATTTTATTCATCGTAACGTGATTTGCTGACGGGATTCTTTTCACACAATCCCTCAAGTCTGCCGGTAGTTTCAACGGTGTCACAACTTTTGGGGGAAAGAGAGAGAGAGACAGTGGGTGAGAGAGCAAGAGTGTGTATGTGAGAGAGAGAGTGGAGTTTTGAGTCTTTGTTAATCAAGACATTAATATATAAAATGATGAAACCTTTACCTGGTCCCAGTTGTTTTGGACTTTCATGTTGTTGTGTTGTTGTTGTTTGGGGTCTTCATCTGGTATTAATGGCATTCTGTCTGAACTCAAAGATGGCAGCTTGCCTGGTAATTCATATGCTTGTTCTCTGATGGCATCTGTGAAACTGTGCTCCCTGCATATTGGTACATACCCTGTGGGAGGGTGCAGAAGCTCAAACCTCTGACTGTGATGCACGCGGTTTCATAAGTGGGGCAATTGCACCAAAAACAAAGGAGAGAGAGTGAGGAAGAGAAAGCGAGGGCCAATTTTGTAGCCTGTGTTTTGACTGTCATTTGCTTGCTGACACAGGGTTTGGTGTCTTGCGCAGCGTTCAGTGTTATATGTGAAGAATGGTGAAAAGATTTGGAATAATGTTGGAATTTGGAAGATTTGGGATATTACCAGGAGTCACGTTTGGGAAATTGGGAGGGAATAGTTTTAAAGGATTAATAGTTTCTAAAAATATCATAATTTACTCACCTTTATCTCCTTTTAAGGTGAATATGACTTTTGCTTTTAGTCTTGTTTAGCTGAGGACAGTAGAAAATTACTACAAAAAAACTAGACAGAAAGAAATATCTCATCTTTTTGTTCACTTAACCTCACGTGTCCCGGTGCTGTGGATCTGTGTGTAGATTTATGTTCAGACTAATGCGTACAGACTTCTGGTTCACATTAGTCATCAGACTTTGACAATCAGAAGGTTTAAGGTCATGAGAAGTGCTGCTGTTATCTGTTCTGCGTTACAGGGGAAAGAGTCACAATTAAAGTGTACATAGACAGCCATGCTTTAGTGTATTAGCGTGAAATAGTCAAAAGTAACTCAAAAGTAATTTGAACAAAGAACAAGCATAATAATACAAAAAGGACTGTTACAATTCCAGTTGAATAAAGTTGTAGATGGACAGCAACTTTAGTTTTTTTAGTTCATTTAGAATTCAGTTTACAATAAATACAAATACAGCATAAAAACAAACATCACTGGGATTAATTCTGTAGTTGAGCTGGACATCATTGTACACAACATCTGGACTCTATTGGAAACCTTTGATGGGAGACGTTTTTTGTGAACTGTACAGTCATTTAAAATAATCATCTCCATATCATTTAAAACATCTGACAGAACTGTAGTTCTGTGAGATGTGTTTTTTGTCAGTTTAGTTTAGCATTGCTGGTCTCTAAAAACAATTGAAATACAGTTTACCTGCTTTATACATTTACATTATTTTTCTGGCAGACACTTTTAATCAAAAGCAACTTACAGTGAACACACTTTTTTATCAGTACTTGTAGCAGCTGGGTTCAAACCCACAACCTTTGTGCTGCTAACACAATGCTCTACCAGTTGAGCTACAGGAAAGCTTGATGCATATGTGTTGAAGGCTCAACTGGTTGAGCTCAACTGGTTTATGTTGCATTGATGGCTAACTCAAAATATTTAAGTCTAGACTACACTAGGTTAAGTCACGTTACTAGAAAAGTCAGTAGTGGTTGAGACACATTCCTGAAACACAGTTTGCTTAATCTCTCTTTTGTCAGACAGTTTGTTGCTGGAAGTGATAAGGTCTGAGCACACGTCTATATCTGAGGCATGTTCCTGCGTAAGCTCT
>JBAJNP010003984.1:23306-35974 GCA_036877545.1 Yasuhikotakia modesta
TGGTTTATGTTGCATTGATGGCTAACTCAAAATATTTAAGTCTAGACTACACTAGGTTAAGTCACGTTACTAGAAAAGTCAGTAGTGGTTGAGACACATTCCTAAAACACAGTTTGCTTAATCTCTCTTTTGTCAGACAGTTTGTTGCTGGAAGTGATAAGGTCTGAGCACACGTCTATATCTGAGGCATGTTCCTGCGTAAGCTCTTGAATAAATACTCGGGGGACGTCTTGGACTTAAAAACCGCTCATCCTCCAGGAAACTCTTTCTAAACCTCAGTTTAGCAAAGGCAACAGTCACATGTAAAGCACATTAGAAAGTCTGCAAAACAAGCCTTTTATTTGTTTGAAATAAACAACAGGATTAAATGTATTTATTCATAACTTATATATTAAACTCAGCTAACAAGTCATAAAAATGTTTGAATAGCAATTCTATTAGGTTAAAAAACATAAATAATGTTATATTGGAATTCTGAGGAACAGAAATAAGTTTAAAGTACATTTTAATGTGTTTATTAACCTCATTGCATGATCATAAGAGCAATATTCAAATTTGTAATAATTCTGTTTTAAAACATTTCACAAGTTAACAATTTTTATATCTATTTGATATATAAGAATAAAAAATGCAAGAAAAACTGCAAGAAAGTTTTGGATAATTTTGAGGGAACCTTTAAAGAATGTTAGCCAGCATTCTGAGAACATTTCCTGTTAACTGAGAAAGTAGACTAAACTGAACTAAATTAAACTGTAACATACACATTGTTTACTACTGATTTCACTTGTGTCTCATGCAATATTTTACTTCATGGCAAGTTAAAGGGCGACTGTAAATAAATACTTATGTGCTGAGTTTGAGCCGCTGACCCTGAACGACTTTTCAGCAGCACATAATGAGTTCCTGCCTTGGTCCTGAGCTCCAATTCCGCCACCCTCAGGATCTGCAGAACTGTCTCAAATGCTCATCTCACCTTGAGCAGGTCCGCTCCAAACTTCTGCAAACAATTATGGAAGTGATACGTCAGACAGAATATGGTTGCTCAACGCAGCTGGAAAAACCTGAGTGATCGTGCTTCAGGAATGTTTCATGTAACGATTGAATCCATGTGGTCTACAAAGATGAGCTTTTGGATCTGTGATCCGATGACATCTGGAAGTTCTGTCAGATGCATTTTATTGTTTTTGTAAAAAAAGATAAACTGTTTAACGCACCTGCAGGTGTTTTGAAACCAGTAATACCCCAAGCGTAATTTATAAGCCGTTTCTGCAATAAACAAACGCAAAATGAGCCGAATCCATCAATGGGGCCCAAACTCCCGATTACAGCGTAATAGAAGCTGGTTCTCATGTCAAAAAAACTCTATGGTGAGAATTAGACTTTTTTCTTATGAACACTTCTCTTCTAATTTTCACCCTCTCTTTCCTTTCCTCTTGATTGCAAACTCTGGAGTTTTGATGTGTACCACATGGGCGATTACCACAAGTCATTAGAGGCTGTTATGGAAGTATTCTCAATGACTTTATCTTCCCCTCAGCCTTTTTAAAGGAGCGGCGAGCATTTGTGAGAGTTAATCAACATTGGATCTGTTTTACTTCTGTTGCTTTGCCTGTTTTACCACAGATCTGGGCAGCGATTCGTCAACTAGCGGTTTCCTAGAATGTCTGAAGTCCGAACCGAAACAAAAAGTTCTCTGTGTCAAAGAATTGCACTGTTAATTTAAGAATACAGATCTGGGTCCACTAAACTCTGGGATAAAATGTTGGGTTACTGAAGTCTCTCCGAGTTGATGTTTCAGTGTGATGGCATTCCGAGATGTTAAATGTATGCCGGTTAAGTTACGTTTTCAGGTAGCTATTGCTACAGATTAAAGTGCAGTACACATGACTGAACAAAAAACTATATAGACATATAAACTTAAATGATCTTTGTTATTATAATCTTAAAATCATATATATACATGAGTATTTAAAATATGGTCCTACTCTTAAAAAATTATTTAATGCTTTAGGTAATATGGCGTAAAAATAGAGTAAAAGTATACAACATTATTAAATCTTTATTCATTTTAGTTCATACAAAAGCAGTTCTTAATGTTAGTTCAGTGTGCATTAGCTAATGCTAACAGACAACTTTTGGTTTTATGCATATGATTTTATAAGCTAACCATCAGATTAATTTAACAATTAAACAAACACAACCCAAGCAAAAAACAACCAAAACAGCTCTGCAAATAACATGCAATTTTATGTTTCAAACAGAGATGGCGACAGAGAGGCAAAAATGAGCAGATTTACTGTTGTAGATTACAAACTAAACATTATTGTAAAAGGTTACAGTATAGCTATACATGTGAAAGCAACACAACTGTTGAAGCACAATTCAGATCAGGATCATAAGTATGCCAGTTTATTCTGCTATTTAAAACTGGTATTATTTAGTTTGGTATAATGATTATAGATATTGTTCCGTTTTGACTGAGATCATCAAAGAAATACTTTCACCCAAGTTGTTTTATGCCGAGAAGGGAAATACGGATGAGTGACTGTGTTTAATACATACACTGTCATGTTCAAAGAGGTCAGTGTACTTCCTGTTCTTTGGTGGGCATTCAAAGGATATGCTGACATGACTTTTAGTGTTCTCTAGGTGGTGGTCAAATGTGAATCAAAAAATCTGTTTCGCTGATGTGCATGATTTATATTATGCCCATAACTGCACCATTACCACACACACACAAACACACCATCCTGGAACTGACCTCACTGAAAACTTCTAACTACGGTCATCATTTCCTGTAGTTGTTGACATCAGACAGCCGCCCAGAGGACATCAGACAACAGCACAGTAAGATGATCAACAGTAACATTGACACTGTTGAACTGAACATTGTTGAACATCGTTGTGTTCCTGTAGCTCAACTGGTAGCATGTTGCATTAGCAGCACAAAGGCTGTGGGTTCAATCCCAGGGAATGCAAGCACTGCTAAAAATGTACACCTTGAATTCACTATAAGTTGCTTTGGATAAAAGCATCTTCCAAATTAAGGAATGTAAAGTTAGAAAGACATGTGAAAAAGAGAGATATGTTCCCCACTGTTTTAACCTCTTCATGTTTCATCATGTGACTTTTTTAAAGGCCACATGAGTAACAAATGTGAATACAAGCCTTCACAAAAAATATATACAAAAATACATTATAATCTACCAGGCAACAACAACAAGAATGATATTGTAAACACTACTGAGAAATTATAAATAAACTTCCTTTGTGAATATGTGACCTTGCTCACAACATCTTGGGAAATGGAGCTGGAAAGATGTTAAATCAAACTGATGCACTGAGGGAGAATGGATCTGACATGTGAGTCATCTTCATCCAAAATATTTTTGCAGGGAGCAATAAATGGTCATAAGGAAAGAGAACAAACGAGTGAGATAGAGCGTTTTTTGATACTATTTATAGTAAAACAATTTAAAGTTGGGATTCTGTAACCTGAGAAGGATCCTTACAAGGTAATTGTATTAAGGGCATAAATGCTTTGATTTAAAAGTGTCATGCGATTGCATTATTTACTGGAACAGGACAGGAGTAACAGTGATTTAGGGAACAGCCAGGAATTTTGGCTGCACTGAGTGATAAAAATTAAAGTTACAGCATGTCTATCAATATTTATCTAAAAAATGTATAATTCAAATGAATAAAAAGAACTGAACTGGCCTGCAGTTTCTAAGCTTATTTTTTTAAGAGACATGACTCAAAACAGTCAGTAATGGTTAAAGATCTTCTTGTAACACAGAGCCTGGAAGTTCAAAACCTGGAAGAGGTGATTTATGAGTTCACATTGTGCCCTTGAGCGAGACACTTAACCCTGGGTTTCTCCAGGATGTCTCTGCAGTTAATGCAATGCAAGTTGCTTTGATAAATACTTATAGTTACGTAATTTAACTAAATGTAACTTTTGCTCTGTTCCAAAACCTAGTGATCTTTCTACAGAGGTAACATGTTTTGACGCTGGCTGCTAGGCTTGGAATATAACTGCCTACGTAGCCAGTTGCAGGCAGCAAGGAAGCTCACTAAGGAAAAAAGCTGTTTAATTCACAGTGAGGGCAAAATAAATACTGACGTTCTACTGATCAGCAATGCAGAACACTCTGGAGAACAGAAATAAAAAACTCAGAAGCTATTCATTGTCCTCAGTATTGTTCTGTTAAACTGAGCGGCATCCTCTAAAGTCTAAACCACAGAACAGTTCAGTCTTCTGAGAGCTTGAGCCCACATTAAAAGCTCAATTGAAACCAGATGTTCTCCAGAAATGGCCGTTACTTTCACTACCAATCCATTTAGATGCAGGTCTTTCCTTCCTGTCATTTGAAGCAAAACGTCCTACAGCCCTGATTTTTTATGAAAACACTCTAAAAAAAAAAGCTCAGTGGTTGTAAAAGTGGCTTGATTTGGTTCTTTAGTTTCTGAGATTAATGTAATGATTGTCAAACAAAGCAAAAAATAGGTAGCTGTGGTAGTTTCTCCAAAGAAAACACATTTAACAAATTCTCTTTGCTGTTGTCTGGAACTCATTGGCTACTGTTATGTGTTTGCGTGCATATGTGGAATTAGTTGTCATTCTAAAATATGTGTTTGTCACGTATGTATGAACAGTCAACTCCAAAGTTTAGCTTTGATTGTATCTCTAACGCTAGCGCATGACGGCTATCAAGAGAGCCCTGTATACCCCCCACCCCCCTGTGTGCGTATATGTGGTCCTACACGCACACACATGCACACACACACTCAAAATGAGCAATTCCTGTTTATTGCTACACACATATGATTTAATCTGACTGGATAAAGTCTGTCACACCATCTACTCATCAACAGCAAGTCATGAGTTATTTTAAAACAGTTTTTATTTCTTTCCTAGTCTTTTGCTGCTTAAATCACATCTGTTAGCTGCAATCACAAAATCACAGCTTCCTCCTCAGGCTATATCACAGCTGGCTGGCTGAGATGAATAAATGTATTTACACAGTTGTGGCAGGTTGGCTGAGCATGTTCCTCAAACACAGACGTTAGTAACGGGCGTCTCTGCGCTATCAGAGCTCCGTTCTTGACCTCTGGACGGCCTGAACTGTTGGCCGCTGCCTTGTCTCTCGCTGCGACCGTTCCAAATGTTCATCTACACTCATATGGAGTTCACACTCCCCTAACTGCCCCAAGTTTAGATCCAAATCAGTCTACATGCCTCTCTGCAGCAATATAGCATTAGCTTCAGTTTTCCTTGGCTCTCATCCCAACAGGCAACTCTCAGTATGGAAAAAAACAGGCTGAAAACAGAGTCTGGGAGCATCACACTGGTGGTGATTCACTTTCTATAGTAAATAACCTTATTTTATCACTTACCACCACAGCTTGGGGAACAAGGTCAAGCTGTTGGAATCTGAATTGCCAGGAATCTGTTAAAAATTAAAAGCTCTACATCAGAGCTGTTGAAACGTGCAGATGCTGTCTCTGAAGGACACTGATAGAGAGACACTGAATGTGGTTTTGAGGTTCAAATGTAACAGGCAGAAAGGGAAACTGGACTGGATGTGTGCGTGCTGGCCTGTGCCTAGTTTCTTATCTGTATCAGATCTATGCTAAATTGAAACAATAAGTCTTTCTCCATCTGTAAGTGTTTGTGTGTGTGTGTGACGAGAGAAAGCAAAGCTTCACTTCCTGTGGGTATTGTTCAATGGGGCACCGTCGTCATCGCTGACTGCACTGGGCTGGACTGAGCATGGGAACCTGTCATATGAAATGAGCTCTGGGATTTTTGCACACTGGGGTGGAGGTCCTTACTGGCTGTTTTTCACATGACCAGATACTCTGACCTAAAGCACAGTAATGTAATGCCATTCAAACATGTTATTATGGAGGTGATTAAGTTATGATTGTGTCAGATTGATGTTATGCGTTAGATATTATGCAGTTCTTTTATTAACAGCTTGGAGTGCAGTATTTATATGTGTGCATGCATGCAATATCAATAACAGTGCATGCATGCAATATCTATATGTGCATACATGCCACAATAGTGCATGCAATATCTATATATCTATAATATCTAATATGTGTTTCTTGGGATTCAAACCCGTGACTTTTGCATTGTTAGTGTAAAGCATTAGTAGCTAAGGAGCTCTAGAGGAGCTCTGTACCAACCGTACATGCCAATAAAAGAAAATAAATGCATTAATAATTAACGCTTGGTTATTTTTCATGCAGACTGTAACCTTTCATTCTTTCACTCTTGATTTCTGAACCCCTTTGCCTGGCAGACCAACCAATACAAAGTCCCCAGAGAATATTCTGGTCAACAAACTAATCACAGCCCCCACATTACTATAAACATGGAATAAAAAATAAAACATCAAAAAGTCCCTCATCAGAAGAGTGAGTTCTTTCAGAGGACAGAGGCTAAAGCACTTGGGAATGGCCGGTGCAAGCCCTTTAATAATAAACACAAGTTCTTGTTCTAGTTAGAAGTTCCCTCCATGGTGGCCTAAAGGTTGTTGTTAAAATGGCCGCCCACCCTTTGCTGCTCATGCATATGTGTGTGTGTGTGGGATGACTGTGGGCAAATCGACTCAGTAATTAAAGTCATACAATATCTATATGAAGTGTAGAGGGCCTGAGTTATTTTTTTTTCCAAAAGGCTGAATCCCAGCATGGATGCAGAATCCCACAAAAGACTTCCAAGGAAAACAGTGGCCCCTCTGACCTGAGTGCAGCCGTGGGGCAATGCTCTGGAGCCAAACACGGGTCCCTGGAGAACTCCACCGGGTGACTGAGTTACAAAAGAAAACACTCGAAACAGAGTGAAGAAGAATCTATCGCTTCTGTCTGGGACTTCTGAGAAAGGGATGATAAAAAGCCACATGTGTGTTTTTATTAACCTGAGGAGGGTTTTATGCAGCTTAAAAAAAGACAACACAGAACAAAATCACCTTTATGCATTTTAAATATATTTGCCACCCCCCCACCCCATAGGAGTGAAAATGAAACAGTTATATTGTGTTATAGTGATATTGTACTTAACACAACACTTTTATTTAATACAACATGTATGTGTGTATTGTGTGTGTGTGTGTGTGTGTGTGTGCGTGTGTGTTGATTTTTAAAGTAATGTCTGTCCACAAAGCAATCCTCAAAATCACAAGTAACATTACCATACAATTTACATTATAATGTTAAATTACTAACAGTAAATAATTTCAGTTCAAGTTTTATTCCACCAAAAACTCTTTCTGTATTTAACCCTAACTCACCACAAAAATATTTAAATTGCAAAATGTTAAGGTTGAACTTACAGCCATGGTGTGTTATTGTGTGTTAACATTACCTGTTTCCTATCCATTATTAACAACCATTTAAATTGCATTTGTGTTGTGTAATCTCTGTAAAGGTTTTAAGTGGAAAGTTGGAAAAGGTTCTAATTGACTGTTGCAATTGGCTGTGAGCAGCAGGGAACTATTTATTGGAGTACCTGCTCTGCATTAATACAAAGGCTACGCTATGTAAGTCTTAACTGCTTAGCTTCTTTGGAAAAGCTCTTCCCAGGCCCTGGCAACACGGATCATTGTGTGACTGGCGTGAGTGTGCTGCCAATGAAATGTTACTCATTGAAGCTGTCTTGAATTTCTCTGTAGCTATTAAATAAATAAAAATAAAATCTTATGTTATTGAAAACATAATGCTGCTATGTGGCTATAAATATAAATGATTATGACAAACATATTATTTACACTGAATTTTAAATAAACCAAATAGACAGACTTCTATTTAAAGTATAAAAATCATTGTGTGTTTATAAAACATACGGACACTGGTATTTATTTTTGCAAAATTTCCAGACTTAAGGTCTTGATTCTGTTATTTATTTATCTGTGGTTTAAGACGTCTCACATGCAGCATTCTGCATTTAATTGGTGTAAAAAATGTAATAATTTAAGGAATGTGAAAGCAAGCCCCCCAAACACACACACATACACACACACACACTAAACTCAATCTAACCAAACAGCAAACAAATCTGGGTTTATTAAGGTTATAAAACTACCCTACTGAGGTCCGAATGTAACATGAGGTTTAAGTGTAACAGTCAACAAATCTGGGTTTTAACCAAATGTTAACCATTAATTTCTGCATAACATTAAACAAAACAAAACATTTAACATTTGTTTATTTGTTTGTTTTTGTAAAGGTATATTTGATTTAACAAAACTTGAAATTGAGACTTTTCACAGAGGATGATTATAAACTTTTAAATTTCCCATCTCCTTAAAATGAACTTCAGCTAAACTTTAAAAAAAATGGAGAAAAGCATGTGAACATCTTAACCTTTATGGAAGAGATCAAGTCCGTCTTTGCATTTGGCAGTTTGCCTGGTTATGTCAAGCGCTAAATTTCATCTGTACAAAACATCACATTGAAGGAGATTTCTAGTAATAACTTCAGATCAATCTTAAAGATTTAAAATAATTGTTTAAAATATCAAACTAACTGATTCTGATCTGAAATCATAAATGTTATTATACTATTTCTTTTTTAATATATTGGTTAAACTACACTGTTATGTAATCCACAGTTGCAGTAAAGGTGTGCAAATGTAGTTTGACGTCATGGCCACTTGGTGTCAGGACTGTCTCCTTTAAAAATGCTATTTTTTTAAAAAATTTAGCTATTTTTTAATGGACTTTTGAAGTTATTTACTGGAGGAATATTTGATGTCACTTCTGCACTCATCACTATTTTCTGTAGAATTATGACGCATTGCTTATTTTGGTCAAATATGGTGGACAAGTCTATAACAACACAGATGTAGATATAATATATAAGAATGGCACTCGCATGTAGGCTTAACTTTATTTGTGAATAAATGAATAAGTCTTAGTAAAAGGAAAAATCAATTAGCTTGTATCATTTAGCTTACATAGCTTATTATATGACGATTTAAAGTTTGTTTATTTCTTTGTTTTCAACATGCTAACAAAGAAAGAAATTTATAAACCTAAACATGCCTTCAAAAATATGTAATTTAAATACTTTCATAGTAATTGAAACAGGCTACAGTTTATATGCTGAATAAAGATGTTCTTTTAATTGTTTCAATAACAATTTATTTCTGTCATTATTTGACATGTTGTAGAAAAGTAACTTTAATAAGCAGAACAATAAATGACATCTCTTCTGCTCTCCCTCTCTTTTTTCTTTTTCGTCTACATCAACTTCCCTGTCATCTTCAATAGCATTATGAGTAGACATGATGAAAGTCACTCACAGGGTCCCAGAGCAAGACCCTTGATTTACTGCAGTGAGTGCAAACCGCCTCGTTTCAAGCACACACACACACACACACACACACACACACACACACACACACACTGTGGGCATTCTCAGCAAAGGGCAACAAATCAACTTTCAAGCGATTGACAGGTGTGTTTAAGTTATAGTAAGTATATATTACAAATTTAAATATATACAAATTTAGTAAGTTATATATACAAATTTGAAGATGGATGGAACAACCATAGATGCATAAATAAACAAACAAACAAACATATGAATAAATAACACAGGACAGAATCTGAAATTTATATTTCAAATATGAATGTGAACAAACAGCTACAAAATAAATAAATGCAAAGAATTAAAGATTACATAATCGTACATTCATCTTGAATGTGCAAATGAACACGTTTGTCCACAACGTGTTTGAAGTGCAGGCCAATCAGATAAGAGTTAAGATCGCTTATAGTTGCTTGTATATTTGCTTGGAAATTGTAAACGATTTATTTATGTATTTTTATTTATCAACATCTTTACCACGAGGGACGAACAAATAAATACCCACAGCAGTGAGGCCTGCACAATAAATTAAGTCATTGCTGCACAGACTGTAGATGACTTCAGGATACAATGTTCACTTTGAAACCCTCTGCCTTGACAGTTTCTCCAATTTAGCAGAAAAATGCTTTTTAAACATCAGAAACTGGTTTAAAAATAGATCTTGTGAGCATTTGTGCAGCTGTGTGTTTGCATCACAGTGTGCAAGTTTAACAAGATAATAAAAGCTCAACAAGAATAAACCTTTAAAGCAAACCTTTCCTTGTCACTAATCCACAGGGAGTGAACTGTTCTTTTTAAGAGGTGTATTTGCTCCATCTAGTGAATGTTTGTGGTAGGGAAAAAATCTAGCCAGTGCTGAATTAAAATGAATTAAAATGCACAACTGCATCTTAGTTTGGACTCGACAGGCTGTCAGATTTATCCGGTTGCACTTTGATTTCATCGTGTTTTTAAGGTATTAAGGATTAAGGTAATCTTTGCTTCCCGATCAACTAATTATGTTTTCAATTGATGATATCCTGTGTAAGACTGTCTACCATCCATCAAATATAATATTTTAGCTGAGAGGAAAATGGAAATGGAAAAATTAAACATCTAACCAAATTTAGTGAGAGACAACAGAGACATATTAACCTAACTTTAGCTTAAACAATTGCCTAAAAAACAAACACTAGAGATGCACTAGAGAGCAGTCTTTGTTTTTGTTCATATTTTTTTCATTATCATGTTTAGATATTACCTTTGTCTTCACACACAAATGATGAAACAGTCTTTAATTTCTTTTGACAGTTTTTAACATGTAACATGTAACTTACACATAATCAAAGACGTAACTGCATTAGGAAGCCCTCAGCTCTCCATCGTTGTACATTGTAAGTTATATTTTTACATATGTTGTCTTTGCAGTCATCTGACTCAGACATTCAGCCAAACAATAGAAGCAGTTACATTGTACGACAAAACAACAAAGATGAATTATACATCCTCAGTTCTTTTAGACAATTCTCTCATAATGTTTAATTGAAGCTCAATAACAGAGACTGCCAATTAAGACCTATGCAGACAGCAGCTCAGCGATTGGTTAAGTGCTTGGGGATTTGGCTACATGGCCTTTAACATTTTCTGTGCCTGTTATTTTTCAATTAGTGTGAAAGAGGCTTGTGCAACAACTTGTAATAAGCATAAAATGGAT
This sequence comes from Yasuhikotakia modesta, assembly GCA_036877545.1. NCBI lineage: Eukaryota > Metazoa > Chordata > Actinopteri > Cypriniformes > Botiidae > Yasuhikotakia > Yasuhikotakia modesta. Next base: position 34,384 of record JBAJNP010003984.1, read on the forward strand.
GTAAAATTCATCTCAGATAGCCCAAGCAAATGCATAATGGCAGCTTTCCATTTCACTTGGAGATGTTTTAGTGGGTTGAGAAAAAGGTTGGGTCGTCTTTGGAACTGTGAATGCGGTAGAATTGGTTATAGTTATTGGTTAGCGTTAAAATCTGTCCACTTCCTTGCTTGTTAAGACTATTGTCATCATTGTCACCTGACCATCAGTTTATCTTATCTTTCTTCTTTAAATGACCTTTAAATGTTTCCCAAATTGAACTTTTCTGTTTTAACCGCTGTTAGCACATTTTGTCTTTCACAGAAGCAATTCTGTATTTCATTATTGTAACACAAAATCTAAGTTGATTAAAATCTCCAACATTCTTCTACAAAAGTGGAGTTTAATATCAATGTAAGGTCAGTGCTTTTCCATTCAATACCATTAAAGTGTTTTTGGCAAAGTTAGAAAAATCAAACGACAGCTGCTGTTATTTTTTTGATGTATTGAAATTGCAATCATGTATTTATAATCTACCTTCCACCTCTGTAGCATCAATAAGGAAATTCCATCTCCCCTCTCCCTGAAGTGATAATTACCCACATCACTATTGATCTGGATATTGATGCATTGCTAATTGTTTGCCGCCTTTTTATTTATTTAATTCATTTCCCTACTAATGTGTATGTGTTAACCTTGAGTCGAGGACTGCAGATACATGGATGCTGTCATTAGGATTCTGCTTAAAATGGCAAAGATTTTCTGCTTTTTTCCTTACGTTGAGGCTCGTATGCTTAAACAGAATGTCAATTTGAGCCATATTTGAGTTGCTTTAAAGATTCTTTCTTGACGTTGTTGAGATATTGAATTTTGTCCCAGCCTTGAGTGCTTCCAAGTTTTCGGGGGGTGGTCTCACAGGTGCTCCTTGAAGAACGAGATGCAATTACATTGACAGAACTTAAATAACATATGTAATAATGATGAAGATTACATGTATCATTATAAAAAAAACAACTAAAAGCAACAAAATTCATTCAGCATGGATTCGGTGTGGCTTTAATTATGTGTATTGATTTAGATGCTTATTTAGGACCCGAGGTTACTGTTGCATAACAAGGTGATGTAGCGTTTGGTGAATGCTACTTTAATTTTAAAAGGATTTCTGCACGCTGTTTAAAAGATCATGTTTGCATTTTTTATAATGGAGTAAATATCAACAGCATAATTCTGGTTTGTTTGTTTATATAAAAAAATAATCTTCTACACAATATTTTGTGACTTGTGAGTGACTTGAGATGCTTAAAACTTCACCACAAGGGAATGAAAAAGGCTCGAATGAGAAAACTTTTCTGACAAAAAGAAGAGCATTAATTAATACACCAGCTTAAAGTTTTGAACAGTTTGAACTGTGGCCTTCATCCAGCATTCCTGTAGCTCAACTGGTAGAGCATTGCGTTAGCAGCACAAAGGTCATGGGTTCTAACCCAGGGATGCAAGTACTGATTAAAAAATAAAGTGCTTTGGATGTCAAAGCACTTTGTGCTTTGGATGCTTTGGATGTCAAAGAAAAATAAGTGGCTTTGGATAAAAGCATCTGCCGAATGAATAAATGTAA
>JBAJNP010003985.1:0-35972 GCA_036877545.1 Yasuhikotakia modesta
CTTCATTCTTCATGTGTGCAGGACAAGCAGCAGACCCCCAGCAAGCGGGGCGCATGGGAGGGCATCAGGAAGACCCACTCCCCGCCCTCATGGGTCCGTAAGGAGCTGGAACCCCTGCAGGCCTCGCCCCTGGAGATGCAGGCGGTGGAGTGGGAGAAGGCCAGCGCCACCATCCCTCTGGTGGGCCAGGAGATCATGGACCTGCAGACGGAGGTCTGAAAGACCCCCTGAGCAAATCTGAGAAACTCTACAAACTCTTACTGGCAGGGAAACGGATGGAGAGAGAATACTGGGTGGGCAAGAGCACGTGAAGAATAAGGACCAAAAATGAACGAGAGGGACTGGACGAGTGAGACGAGAGAAAGCAACATGGAGATGTGGCTGTGCAATTTTTTATACTGGAATGGCCTTTCCTAATGTCAAAATGAATCATAACACTTTTGAAAAAGCAGGTCCGAGCCTGTTGCTATGGTAATAAGCTGGGCAACCGGGCAAGCTGAGTGGTCACCCTCTTTGGCATTCTGGGATGTTGCCATGGGAACTTTGAGAGTGACTGACAGAAAATCAGGCTAAGAGCAGATGTGTCTTAGTGAGTGGCCTTGAGTTTCTTATACTTGTGCATACACACAAACACCCGTATTAGCGTTTCTGTCATCGCAGGTTTGTTACGGATTATAAAAACTAGAGGAAGCTTTCAAACTGCCCAGCAGGTATCAGGAAAGACATACAAATTTGAATAAAAGTAAACTAATTATAAATATTATTATTATTATTATCATCATTGTTGTTGTTGTTGTTGTTATCGGTGTGACACGCAACACATGCAAATGAACGCGGTGTGAGGAGAGACGTGATTGGTCAGATGCTCGACGCCCCCGATGCAGTGCCCAAAGCCATCTGCATATGACTGTTAATCTGCCCCAAATGCCCCCCTGCCCCGGCGGGAAACCTTTCTGAGCCAGTATCACCCACAGCTGTGCCACTCACGCCCACATCTTAGCCACTGTGCCGCTCCGTGCACCGCGCCGACCTGTGGACTCTCAAAACGACGTCAGTGAAAAATAGTGGATTTCCATTGGTCAATGCCTCAGTGACATCAGCATGAGATTCGTATGGACTTCCTCAGTGACTGTGGCAGGAAGTTATCAGGGCCAGAGGATCAGCTGTCTCATTGTGTGAACTCACACGAATCCATTCGCTTGATGTTTGAGCCTCTATGTGTTCATGAGTCACTGAAGCTGAGAGAGGAGATCGTGAGCTGCTGTGTGTCTCAGTATGTAAAGAACCATGTTTGGGAAAGGATACATATGTATTTTATATATACATATATGTGTGTGTATATACATACATGTATATACACATACATACGCACACACGTGTATATATACACACACACACACATACATACATACATATATACACACACGCACACGTAAACATACGTGTGTGTGTGTGTGTATGTATATATATACACATGTATGCATGTCTGTATACATGTGTGTGTGTGTGTGTGTGTGTGTTTATATATATACATACATGTGTGCGCATATATGTGTATATATATTTAAAAGTGTTGTGTGTGAAACTGAGAGGTGTGTTTTTCTCTGGCCGGGTTTGGTTGCACACAGAGAAAGCACAAGGATCTCTCCTCAGAGTCCTGCTGTACAGCATTGTAATTATTTCCAGAAGAGTTCTACAAATGAATTTTAGCCTATAAATATCTTTCTTACTGTGCTTGGGGAATATTGTTATCATTATTATAGATATCACTGCGAATCTGAGATCTCATCTGTAACTCATGTAACGGTGTGTATTTTGGTATCACTGACTGTCACTCCAGATGATACAAACTTGCCTGAATTCTCCACAGACCCCCATTCCTGACACCCCCCCACACACACACACACACTCACACCCTTTTTTAAGTTCACTGGGGTTTCTTTGTTATTGTACAGTTTTCAGAGCACAAAATGAATGTGTCATATTTCTAATAAAAAGTATATCTATATAATAAATGGTAAGGTGTCACATTTACGGCTTTTTGAAACTTTGTGGAACTGAGTTTCCTTTGTTGTGTCCTTTGAGTGATGGATGGATGAATGAAAGGATGGATGGATAGAATAAGGGTTACTATAGTTCTGTATAATATATATTAACCAATTTTGCATTACTGTACATAATCTTATAACCGTAAAGAGCATCTGTGTTGTTTAATATTCTGGTATATTTGTCTTATATTCTGACTTTATTTATAGACTTTATGTAAAAAGGTAATTTAAAGCTTTTCAGCACAGAGCAAAAAACATCTTTAATATAACATCTAAATGGACAGATTAGCTGTTGGAAATGTTTATCAGACGTTTGTGTGTTTCAGGTTCACGCCAGAGGAGGCCAAATTAAATCTCATCTCAACTATTATATTATCAATTATATGGAAATCATCTCTTCAGTATTTCTGTCCTGTTTTACAGACTGCATTGTGTTAAACCTTTATTTCTGTTTACCTCAAGTTTCTGTTTGAAGCTGTGAGTAGATCTTTGACATCTGTGAGGCTTTCGCCACGTAAAAGAACGAGTCTTTCATTGCTGGAGGACGTGGTTTTCATACACAATCTGAGCTAATGAGGCATGATAGGATGAGAACAAACATTAAACAAACTGCTGGATGTTGTCATCTTGAGTTCCGGATAATTACACCTTCATTATTGTGTATTGACCACTGATTTGATGTTTTGATCCCACCAGCGAGGCATCAATGCATGTTCTGATGTTTCAGTGTGTTTGTTTACCAGAAACATTCAAGGAGGCGTCTTCATCGAAAGTTTCCATCATCTCTCAATCTAGTCTCACCTAGTCTCACAGCTCCCTGAGAGAAACACTGGAGATATTAAAGAGATCTCACCTGGTGGACTGTTTTTGTTCTGGACCTGTGATGGTTTAGAGTTCCCAATTTTAGTGTATCTGAATCAACAGCATTAAAATGCAAAAATAATACAGTCTCCAATGCATCATTTTGTAACGTTGCGTTTATATCCATCCTAATTGTGTAATAAATATCTTTTTTGGTAAGGAACACTGCAAACATATCACATTTAAAGCCCTGGATGATGTCAGAACGGTTTCTAGAGAGACGTTTAGAAGCTGTCAATGGTCCAAAATGGCCCTCTGGGCGGTTCTGCTTCTCAGAGAGCAATTCCCGTTAAATGAGCGCACCAGCCTGATCTAATTGCATTATTAAAAATAGATAGCAACTGTCTGAAGGTCTCAGAATGCACTTGCAGTGTAAGATTTGACTCTAAAGTTGACAACATGTTATTTAATGGAAATTCATTATTTTGGAGGGTTTCAAAATGACCAAGCAATTAAGCAAGTACATGACAGATCAGATCCCGACAGTGAGTTGATACAGTAATAATGATTTATAACTTAAGCTGTCAGGCAGTATTAGTGCCACCTAGTTGTGATACTTCCTGTTTCAACAGGAAATGCATCAGACAACAACACATCAAACTCAGTCATGGCAACTTTTAGTTACAAAGTTGCAATGAATGCATGAAGTAATGCAACACGCAACCGTTTGCACCCAACCGCAGAGGTTAGTGAAGATGTTGCAAACTCATTGAGATGAAAAAAACGAAACCTTTCACAAGCCATTTTTTAAATTCCATCTTTGGGATTTTCCCTCTATCCCACTCAGCGTTTTTGGTGTGTGTTTACTGACCTCCCATCGGCCCGCTGGTCCGTTCTGATGGTAAATCTGTCTCAAATCTAGCTGCTGTGACAGTCACAGAGAGAGTCTGATTTAAGGGCTGTCAGTCTCATTCTCAGACAGTGAGTCCTGCCACAGCCATCCAAACTGATCTGTGTCTGCCTCCGCCAGTGATTAATGTTCCCCTATTTTTAACACCTTCCTCAGAAAACACACATTCAGTTTCTCCACAGAAGCTTGTTGATGGACAGAACGATCTCAGTGTCACGCAGGTGCTCAGAACTCAGACACAAGACGAAACAACCGCAATAATAAAGTCTGAAGTTGTGTTGGCATTTGCAGAAAGTACGTTTATAGTCTGTGGATCTCAGCCTGACTTAAAAGAGCAGATAAACCTTATACCTCTTGAGTTTTTGACCTGCAGAAAGTGTTTTTTTAAATTATAATGATTTACAGTTTAAGCTGTAGTGACTCAATTATTCCTCCCATGAGCTGTTCTTGTGCTATTGTAATCCAATAGTGAAATATTACATTCAAAAATTACATTCATTGAAATAAAGGGTAAGAAAATAACAGTGAGGTTTTTTTCTACAGAGACATTTTGGTTATGCTGGTTAAAACTCTCTTCACATCTTGGTTACATTGGTTTCATCTGTGGAAAGAGAGTTTAACTGTTTCTCCAATCATTKCATTCGGCCTGAATGCAATAACAGGAAAAAATTCAAAGCTTGGTTGCTATTGCTAGCATCTCTGAAATCTCTACCCACCTTTAACCAGGGAATTAAAGTGTAAGTAAAAATAAAACTGTGTCATTAATAAAACTGTTGAGTCCTACAATATCTTCCCTCACTATGATTATCTGCGTATAGATCGGCTGTAAACCAGCAAAGCAAATAAAGGCAGATCTGATAGACGGCCGGTCGCACCACCACTCGCCAACAATAACTTTTAATGGATATAGTCGCTTGTATAATTAGAAAAGCTATTAAAAATAAATTAACAACAATAATTAGCTCATATTAGTCAAATCATCTGTCTGTTATTTGAGATACAGCCGCTGGATTAATGAATAAGTATTATATGAATACCTATTTATATTATTGTGTGTGTGTGTGTGTGTGTGTGTGTTGTCCAAGCTACACTTGCACACAGTTTTTGGGTAATTTTGCAGGTTTCTGAGAGAGAGAGAGAGAGAGAGAGAGAGGAGAGAAAGAGAGAGAGAGAGAGATCTACATGCGCTAAGTTCCCCGTGTGCATTTGTACATTTGTTAGTGAAGCTCAAGTGCATCTGTCCTTCATCACTAACATCCTGATCAACTTACTCTAACTCTACAAAATCACAATAATACGCGCAGCCTGAGCGGCCAATTACTAATAATGGCGTCTCCACCTTGTCGAGGTGTTGGAATAATGGATCCTACAGGATGTGCCAGAAAAGCTTTCATGTTAATAAAGGAGAGCGTGGAAATAAGTCACGGTGCCGGTCTGTTCCCATGCATTTGGTTGCAGTATGAGCCCAATTTCTGCCTGGGAAACAGCAGCCAGCGTAAAAGGGGCTTCATAAAGAATATCTCTCTGAATAGCTGTTTACATGGCGAACAAGGTCCGTCTTATTGCTTTTAGAAACGTACGTGGAAGTTGTATTAAAATGTGAAGGGTGCGTTTTTCATCTTTGTGTTCTGAGGTTTTCATTTCCTGTAAAATACAATATCCTGTCCAAAGGACAATTATTCAACCTTTTCTCTGTCTGCCGGTTCTGTAGACACAGATGTAAGGAATCTCTGAGTTTGTGTTCAGACACAAGATTGGATTTGGTTTTGTACCTGCTAGAAACGTGTGTTTGTGGTGTGTTGGGGTTGTTGTAGTTAAACAATAAGCTGTTGAAATATGTCTGTTCGCTGAAATGAAATGACATAAAGGCATAAATATTATTTTAAGAAACCTTAACTAAACAGAAATGGGGTGTTGCCTTAAGAATAGACTGAAATATTTTAAAATAAATAAACTGAAAATGAATAAAACTGAACTCAAACCGAAACTGAAATGATAAAGGATTTATCATATATAGCAATTATAAAGATACATATAATAAAATGACAAAAGCACAAGGAAGCTACAAACTACATTAAAACGAACACAAAAACTAAAACTACACAAAGAGAAGCTATTTAAGCTACAATAGAATTAAAACTATAATGTGAAGATGTATTTTAGAGAAGGTGTTACAGTGACTGTATTCGTGTCTGAGGACTCAGAGCTGTGATCAGTCACACACAGATTATAGATTATAGGTGTGTGAGATACTAAAGACTGGCCGTGTGTTACTGCACTTTAACTGCAGTGAAGCCGTTTAGTCCTGCTGACTCAGACTCAAATCCCAACACATATTTACACTGTATTTTAAGTGTATTGTTGAAAGTTTAAAACACACGTGTGCTGAACGCATGTAAAACAGAACAGTAACAGCCTGGTGTGTGTCGTCGGCTGGAAAATTGTCTCTCCCCACACGAGGAATCGCATTTGCTGAATTCTTTCAGCCAGAGACAGAATTTACTGTTACATTTCCTGTTCTTCTATCTCCCTCCATTTGTGAATTTGGTAAGAACGTCTTAAAAGGAACTTTCACTGTAAATATCTGCCTGGAAGAGACACTGGCTGCATGATGCTGCCTGAAAGCTGAAAGCCATTTTTATCAATCTTCCTTCATCCGACTCGCAATTTTGTTTTTGCCTTTCACAGGAAAAGTTAAAGTTGTCTGGTCTTTTATTTGGACTTTGGAAATAAGCTACATTTATATATAATTCATATTGTTTAACTGGCAGTTTTTATTCCATTTAATATTATTAATTATTCACTAATTTTACTCCGATTCATTTGCATGAATCATTTATTTGTAACAAATCTGAATATTAGTTTCTATTAAAGTCATTTTAATGCTGAAAGAACATTAAATGTTTGTCATTAAAGCTTTTCAAATAAAAACACTTTTTCTTACAATAAGACTTTCAGCAGTTTTATATTGTTCATTTACAATTATTTACAATTATTTTAAACAAGCATTAGCATAAGAGTCATTGCTTTCATGTTACCTCACAAAAAGTACATAAATGTGTTTTCCTAAGTGACATCTGTTCTCATAGCAACTAAAACTTAATAAGCATCATGTTTTGTTTATTCTAAATACGGATTTCTTGTGTTGAACAACCTTTGACCAAAACATTAAACTCTTCAAGTGCCAAAAAAGTCTTTGTAGAGTGACTTTAATGTCAGTGCAGGAGTTGAGTTTTCAGACCGCTTTATCACAACCCGGCACACTATCAAAATTCTTATCAAAACCTTAAGCCACCACATTCAGAACCAAAACCGGCCCGCAGAGATCAGCTGCTATGGATCAGCACCACCTCTGTGATTTAAAGCTCCCCACTGGGAGTCGTTTGAAGGCCTCAAAAGTCACTTTTGTGATCAACTTTACGGTCTTAACCAAAACTATAAAAAATGCAAGACTTTCATAAACTTTCTCAGTTGTCTGGTGAGTTTGGTGAGATGTTGTGACCGGTACCGGGGATGTGGTGACAGTGTTCGTCAGAGGAACGTCAGAGACTCTCAGACTGAGGCTGAGGGTGGATGACAGTCAGGGGGTGGAGCGACGCTCCTGCTGGTGTTGGTGTTAGATGATGTTCTCCGCAGCGCCGTCATTAAGTCTGTTTAATTGAGGCGTCACCTCCCACTCAACAGATGGCTGCCGTTCAGAGACTCACGGATCGCTAAGAATAACGGCGGACATTGGCGCTGTGTTACGTTATTTCCTGACTAACTTTTGTGGAGAAAGTTTGTAATTAATTGACAACATACACAGTTGAGACTTAATGATCGATTTACATAAATTGTTACTTTTTTCCTGAATGGTTTGGGGTCAATTGGCACAAAAACTTCCTTTTTTAATGTTTTTTTTATTTTATTTAAATATGCACAGATGTTTGTTTTTAAGGCAGGTTAAAAGAAGTTTAACTTTTAGAGCACATGTGTGTTTTAAGAGCCTCACAAGTTGTGAAGAAACCATGAAGGGCAAACCAGCAAAGGCAGAGTGTTTCTGCTCAATACAAACTCCCTCACAAACAGAGAAGCTAAATTTTGAAGATTGGACACAAAGTCGATCTTTGAAATCTTCTCACTTAGAATAAATCTCACGGGTGATTCGGTTCCTCTTGAGTTTCTGTGCTATTTTCTTTTGTAAGGAAATATCCTGTGCAAATTAAGATATTATGAGGCTCAATTTTCCACGTTTCGTTTCATGCCTGTGGTGATCATTTGCATGTTGAACGTGAGTTACACCAAAGGCCTCACACAGCGTTTTTTGTTCTTTAAATTTGTGACACAGCAGCTAAGTGGAAAGAGAGACTTTTAATTTGAAGAAAAGTATCTGTGGAAAGTGCAACTCAACTGGTGATATTTAGGCATGTTGCATGATATCCAACACAGCATTTTTGACCCACACTTTTTTACCAAACTGTATATGTATGTGCATGCACATTATTATGAGCTTCTGGTTAGTGCCTCACTGATATAAAAGCAGCACATTGCATTCCTGTAGGTTCATGCGATTGCTTAGCACAGTCTATGCATGCAGGCATCTTTTCATCTCTTCTTTGGGCTCAGAATGTGTTTCAGGCTGAGATCTTGTGTCTCTCACACATCACGGAAGGTCGCTGTGTTCGGTGTTAAATGCAAATTGATTTGTGAGTGCCGTTGACCTAACAGCACGACTCTCCTTACACCGCAGTGAATATTTAACTGAGACCTGCGGAAAGGTGTCAGAGAAAATGCATTCGGCGTGAGCGTAGCTGCAGTCTTCTCCAGAAATCTGCTTCGCATCTACATCTATAACCAACATTGACACTGTGTTCAAAGTGCGTTTATATTCAGAAAATAATCAGCCTGCCAAACTGAGTCTGATTCAGTCCAAAATCATGACATGTGACAACAGTCTGATGTTTATGTACTTGCTGTGCTGCAATGTTGACATCCCAGCTAATGTTCTCAGAACATGTTCTCATTGCTAACGTTCTCTCAAGGTTCTCTCAAAGTTATTGAAAAACAATCTTACACTAACATTAGTAGAACTTTAACATTGCACATCATACATATATCAGAAACATTATTCTTAAGTTGTTAGTATAACATTTAAAAAATAAAAATATGAATTAATTTCTTCAATAAAAAATACAGAATTAAAAAAATATATTAAAAATGGAAACGTTAGGTAAACGCTCTCACAACCTAAAATTGTTAGCTGGTATTTGAGAAACTCAGGTATTGATTTTTATGTTTACGCTGTTTATTAATTTCAGAAACGTTGTGCTTATCTGCTGTTTAACGCTTTGATGAGCAATCATTAAAAGTTCAGCCTCACCTACATTATTCCTGAGTTCTCAGAAAGCGTGTAATAGTCGATACTTCATTTACCAGCATCTTAAACTGAATTCTGTTCAGTGTTGATTAAAAAACAATTGGGGGGAAAAAGTTCACTCCATTTCAAACGTGGGGGTCTCCCTCTGCTAACCTTGCCAAATCTCTGCCTTTGTTTTCATCGGTTATAGACCTTGTAGTTATAAACCTGACTGGAAACAGTCCAATTGATCAGAGACAGTTGTGACAGGTGACAGAAATGCCATCACTGAACAAGGAAGAAAAACCTTCGATTTGCTATGAAGAGTCGCAGTCAGACCAACTGAGTTGCGTATTGATCAGATCTATTGTCTCCAGCCATCTTAGCAGGACAAATCATTTCTTATTCAGACAGCCCTCCAAAAAACTTCACCATGGCAACCGCAATGGTCAAACGATCACACCGCCAAAGTTATAATACAGGGATGTTTCTCATTGGTTCAGGTTTTAGTGACCCGTGATTCGCTGCCCACAAGAGATGAGACACACTGAAGAGCCCTTGCATGCTCCTCTTGAGAAGATTACCGTACGTAAGAGATGTTTACGTCCGCGCTCCACATCTGAGACTCGATGGCCGTGAATGGCTCTCCACATCACCCACACTGAGGCCAGACCCCCGCTGGTCCTCATCTTCTCACCAGACTCGGACCTCACAGTCTCTCCCTCTGTGTTTATCTGGAAGTCACAGCAGGACACCCTCAAGGGCTGTTAACTCCACAGCCATCATCCATTAAAGGTGTTTAATGGATCTGTGGGCCGGACTTCAGATATAGTTCAGAAGAATTTTATGGGTTGGAAGTTTTTTTATTGGGTTTGTTAAAAACGTTTTACATTGTCAGATAGTTAATATAAAAACATTACATGTACATACATGCACATTGTATGCAAATCAAATGTAGGAATCAAATGTTTTATTATTTCTAAAAAACAAAAGTAATGATGTGAGATCATCATTTGGACATTAAACAGAAGTTTTGTGCCTGTTACACTAGTTTTTGTGTTTCACTGTGCTTGAATTTGGTCCTCTGCTCTTTTGCATGTGTTTTCAGGCTGGCATTTCAGCTGTGGTCCATGAGGAAGACCGGATGTTGTAACTGCCTCAGGCTCTGTCAAATAAATCATGTTGTAGCAATTAAACCGATTTCCTCGCACCCGGTACCTGGTCTGAAATGACTCCATGCATTTGAACTCACAGGAAACATCCTGCATTAAACAGACAAGCCATTCACTTAACACACAAATCTCACTTAACACACAAATCACACTTAACACACAAATCTCACTTAACACACAAATCTCACTTAACACACAAATCTCACTTAACACACAAATCACAACGAAACATTATGTGAACTAAAATGTGAACGTAACTATTTCAAAGTTATGTGTGTTTTTATATACATGCAAAAAAACATTCAAAAAACAGAAAATTCAGAGACTAAAAGAGACTAAAAGTTTATTTAATTTACGTAGAAGAACTACGTAACATTTGCGTCACAATACGACCCCCACATCTGATTGGTTAATGCGCTGGGGAGGCCGCCTCTGATTGGCTTTTAATTGTAACGCACGTAACGCTTATTCTTACCATAGTAGGGAAAAACAGGGAAAACCGGGAGTCAGATTTTATTACTACGCCGGTAAGTTGCTCAAATTAATGGTTAAATAATAATAATAAATCACGTGATCATAAATTTGATGCATCACGTGAGTAATAATTACTTCCTGCCAGTTTTCGTCGTATGCGCGTCTCTCTATCGGACTTATTCTGTAATGGATTAAGTTGCTGTGTGGGAATTTGCCCTTTATCATGGATGCAGGTCCGGTGTATAAACATACAGGTGTGAGTTTGTTTCTGACTGTGCTTGTTTTGATGTGTATATTTTATGTGCATGTTTGATGTTTACGACGACGCCGCATTAAACGCACGCGGATGAGCGCCGCGCATGCGCCCTACAGCGCGACTTAAATAACGCGTTTATTTGTGTTTTTAACAGGCTTGCGATGCGACCGCCGCTGTCTAGTGTCTAATACATGAATAAATACTTAAATACTTTTTATTTAAGTGTGAATGAACGACTCATATGCACAATATGAATCAGAGGAAGCAGTTATTATATAAAATTAATATATTGAGTGACTGAGCTACTGGAGTCATTGCTAAAGAAATAAACCAGAAACTTACTGTCAGGTTGTTTATTTCATGACATATTAAGATACTAAGTGTTGGACATAAGTACGTATAAATAAGATATAAAGGTATTGGGAATTTATTGTAGTTGTACTATATTGGTTTTTGTTTGTTTATAAAGACAGTAAGTAATGGATGCATGTAGCTGTGATTTAATGGTGCTTTAAAGTAAAAGTTGCCGCTTGTCTTTGTTTCTTTACACTGAAAGCTAATGAGGACTGAATAAATGGTGACAGTTTTGTCTCGTTTTGTTTAAGGAATAAATAATGTGGACTGATGTTAATGCAAATATACATGAACAGTAGAATAGGTCTGTATTTAGCAGATTGTGTTTGCGTTTATATGTCCGTGTGAGTGAAAGCAGTAAGGGACAGGAAAAGAATCGAGGGGTTCGGAGAGATAAATCCGTCAATCTTTTCTGTGTGCTTTTTTTTTAGGGTCGCAGGAGTTTTTAAGGATTATTTGCCAGGCACTGCAGTGCAGGTCTCCGATATTATCTTACTTCTTCCCCAAAGTCAATTTGTCGTGAAGTATCACAGAGGCACTTCCATAGAAGTGAATAAAAGATTTATAAAGGCTGTCAAAGTACCTGATGCCTCTGCTTACGTGAAGTCTTGGGTTTTCTGGGCCGGGAATAGTCCCCGGAGAGAAAATGTCTGCTGTGTAGTTACACTATAAACCACAGGCCGCATTAGAGCAGCGAAGTTCAGCCTCAGTCAAACGGGTCGGATCAAAACTGGAGTGATTGCTTGCATCTAGCAAAGGTTGTAACCTTTCTTTGACCTTTATCGCACCTTTCCGAATTCGGTTACAAAGGCTTCAAAGAACAAGGCGCAATATTCAGACACGGATCCTGCGCTTGTGATTTCCTGTTTTGGATGTTGGTCATTTAACACCGTTTGTCTTGTTGTCTGAGATCAATGCGCTCCTGTTTGATATAAGGTTTTGAAATGTATAAGGTGTATAGTGTATGTAAGTTATAAGGTATGACCTCAGATCTTGTTTTTCTTTTGTCAGAGAGGTTTATGTTTTATCAGAGTCATCAGAGCAGAGCATCATCAGATGTTGTTAAATTTACTCATGATAAGATTGTTGTTAATTGTCATTACATAAAAATCTGGTCTGAGACCTGGCATAACCACAAATGCTGACACCTGTGTGCTGACTTGTACTGGTGTTTGGTCTGAAAAATAATTCGTATAGTGACTCAGAACTAGGAAAGTTCATATGAAAAGGCACACAGGCAGGCTGTGCGTATCATTGAGGGTTGCTAAAAATACACAAAACAATAATGAAAGGCTCAGGACTGACGGATACAGAAAAGTCAACACACAGCGAAAATTGGATTGTCTGAAAAACATTTGCCTCACTTTATTATAAATGCGTTTGGAAATCGAATGCTGTCATTCATTTTTAATTTTGAATTAACTCTAAATCTTGTTGCTCCTGCTTTCTTCATTATCTGTTCTTGTAAACACCGAGTGTGTATGGAGATATAATGGTACTGATGAGAGCTGTTCTGTTGTCTTGACTACTTATTGACACAAGCTTTGGATGCTAGTGAGCTTAAGATTGGATCAACACTTATTCTGGCATGCGACTGGTTAGCGTGTCGTCACTATCTCTAGGTACTTTAAACAGTTGTTGTTGTAAACCTCTGTTAAAATCATCATTGTTCTGGAACTTGCCTTTTGTCGGTGGGCATTTGGCTTAAAGCTGAAGTACTTTTTTTGTTTAAAGCGTTTAATGTTTAAAACGCTTTGTCCTTTTCCAGTTTATTATGTAGAGTAGCTGTAAGTAGGCCATTTTTAATTGAGTGTAAACACTGGCTCTGTGGCACTAAACTCACATTGTTGTTGGTTAAGATACCTGGTCAGGCATCGACACAGCAACAGTCTCCCCCAGTGACATGATTTTGAGGCAGGAGTATTTGTTTGGCAACTGTGGGAGTTTAGAAACCCAGTACTTGTGTTTGGTGCAGAAATGGCTCACTTCAGCACTTATTTAGTGTCGTAGTTAATTCGTTTTTTTAAAAGCTTTATGCTCACATTTATAAATTAAGTGTTGTTCTTTTTATTCAAGAAATATCACTAGTTTTGTTTTGTTTTCAAAAGCCTCACACACAAGAGCTGAAAATGAGAGGTGGAAATTTCTCCATAGAGGTGGAAATGAGGAAAAAAATAGCTTTTCATAGAAAAGAAAGCGTAACCTCAACATAAAAAGTAAAGACTAATTCCAAATAAAGATGCTAATTAATGCTTCATTCAATACCAGTAAACACCTTTTGCTATGTCTGGCTGACAATAACAAATGCTCTGTAAGATCTGCTGCATTTTTAGCTCAATAGCACCACCAGTGGTGTGACTGTGTACTTCAGTTAAGGAGACTTGCAGAGATTTCATCCTTGCTCAGTAAAGACCTGCAGACACTTCCTCTGTATTTATATACAAATCACCGTTATAAGGCAGTTTTCATCTAACATACGTGTTTGTTATTGCTGAAGAGCTTGTGAGGCCAGTGTGACAAACCAGGTTAATACATATAGTTGTAGTCATCTACAACAGTTGTTTTGAGAGCACAGTTCCAGTACAAGATCAACTTCTAAATATTTGAGATAAAATAATATTTAAAGGAACATTTCACCCCAAAATGAACATTCTGTCTTTATTTACTTATTTCTCGTGGAACTTAAAAGAAGAAATTCGGAAGAATGGTACTGGTCGCTGTTTTCCACAGTTACAATGATGACTGGTGCTTTCAAGTTTCAAAAAGGATCCATAAAAGCGCCATAAAGTATCATTTAAAATGATCAATTTGACTCGGCCGCTATATTCAATGTTTTCTGAGGCCATTGGAAGCTTTGTGAGAACAGATAAACTTGTAAGCCATCATTTAGTGATGACATCACAAATGACTCTGATTTGACCTAAGGTAATAATGACAGAATCACTTTTCAGGCAACTGTTCTTTTAAATGAAGGCGATTGTTTCTAAATGAATGTTTAGAGTCGTGTACAATGCTGGACTCTCCCCTGTAACTGAACCCAGGCTGTTCTCCTGCTTTTAATTAATTCGTGACAAAGCGGACGAGTAGCTCCGCCATTCAAAGTTTGTGAGGTGACTCTGCAGACCTTTGTGGGCATAAAAACACGAGTCACTTGTATTCCCTTTATTGTTTTCACCCAGCCTGCATGCGAGCACATATCAGACCTTAATTGCTCTCTGTAAAATCTGCGTAGCGCTGTCTGGTGTAAAATACAGCCCAAAATGGTGTAGTAATTTGGCCGGGGGGAGCAATATAGCTCTCTGTTTCCATGGCACTGATGTGATTTTAATCACCAGCCCTCACTCTATTGTGGCCAATCGTTCCAGAGGCTTCTCTGCCCTGGAGGAACTCTTTCCATCATCAGCGACTGAGACCAAACTGACTCACCCTGCCAGGAAGTTATGAGTGGAGCAGGTGCGGGCGGAAAGCCTGACTTGTTACTTTCACGCTTTATACGGCACCTGTGTAGAGGTTGTTGCCAAGGTCGGTCCATTTTGTCTTGTAGTTCTGACTCACAGTAGCAGATGTTGCTTTAAAACGAACCTTATGTATGCGAGAATGCGGGAATGTATTTTGATTATCTAGTAAAGCATCGTTTGGGGATCTTTGCGTCGCGTTATGACATAATTACAGAACCAAGCCGCCTGTGCGTTCCTGAATAATGCAGTCAGATCATCATTCACAGCAGCTAGTGGCTCACATTTTACTATTGGGTTTAATGTATGTTCCTGTCTGTGAGTTAAAGCTGTTGTACAGTGTATGTTTTGGCTCTCCGTTGCCACCTCTGTTTGCAGTGTAACATTGCAGGTTTATTGTGCTTGAAGTCAGATGAAGCCAGATGAAGCCAGATTTATAAATGATTATTATAAACCTACAGGGTGTAGCGATTGTGTTGCTTTCTGATCTATCTTAGTTTATTCGTTTATTTTTATCTCAAAAAAGTTACAGATCGCAGCTTTAAGTAGTTCTTTATGAAGTTTGTTAGCCAATAAAATGCTGTTTATGCTAATGACAGCCACTTTAATAGCTAAATGAGAGGCCTTTGTGTCAGTTGTTGCTAGCAAATTAGGGATGTTATTTTATCACCAGCAGCCAATCCGAATTGTCATGACGTGATTATGTTCCTACAGTTGCAGAGTGATTAATCACATGGTATATACAGCTCAGGTGATTGGCTACAAACGCTGCCATTGAGATGTTGAAATACTAGCGGGTGGCTTTTCTCCAGGTATTTCAGAACTTCTTGATCAGAACTCTTAGTGACAGACTAATTCAGTTTGTGTGTCCTCCAATGGGCGCTGATGAAATATCTGTTATAATCTGATGAAATATTTTGCGATTATTACTTGCCAAAAAATGTAATTAGTCAGAACGCATGGCTACTTTTGGGTGACTGTCAATAAAGACACCTGCGTTTTGTTGACTGTGGATTGTTGAGACTAACCAACCAATTTCTGAAACCATAGTCTTGTGCTTCTAAGGGTGACCGATGTAGTGCAATGGCTTAAACCAAAACTTAAAGCTGCAATCTGGATCTTCTGCCTCTCTACTGCCATCTATGTTTGACACATAATTGCAGGTTTCTTCACATTCGTTTTCATTACGTTTGTTAAAGTGAATTGAAATAGAAGCCAAACTGACATTTTCTGGGAAATTGGATGAACAGTTTAAATTATTATTATTATGATTATTATTATTAAAGTCATTATTATAAGCTGACGGTTGTCAGTTGAGGTAAGATAACAGATTGTGTTAATCATTAATTTGTTATATACCTGCTCAATAACTGATTTTTGTTCATTATTAACCAAAAAAGTTTCAGGTTGCAGCTTTTTAAAATGGATTTGCCTGCTTCATTTGTAGGAGTTTGTCAACGAACGTTTCGGATCAGCCAAAAAACGTCACATAAACGCACATAACATTTATAAATCATACAAATGCGGTACTTCAGAGCAGATGGACCAGCAGAGAGCCTAACGCTGTTGTGTATTTTTTTGTAAGACAAACAGAAGGCAACAGAAAATGCAGTTTAATAACTGCGGAGCATCATTTTGTGTGCAAGAGTCTGCTGCAGTTATATTTATTATCTATTACAGAAAATCACACAGAACACTCACTGCAAATTATTACCTCTGGTTCTCGTAAATTTGTGCGAGTTTGAGGTTAAGGTTGTTGGATTTTTCGTCATGGCTGCAATTATACAAGCGGTTTACAAGGTCAGGCCGCACCGCTCACGGTATTGCTGGAATGTTTACGATTAGCGCTCTTGTGCGACATCGCGTCTAATGTCAATCTAACCTTTCAGCTTTGTCGGTGCACAAATTCCCGGCCAACGTCGGCAGACTGTTACAGGCCAGGATGACTCAAAATGCCCTTTGAAATTCTTGCTGGTGATCAGAGAACGTAAAGCGCTGCCCTTTTCTCTCTCCTTTGGAAGGAAGCTGACCGAGAGATTGGCTACACTGCTTTCTCTGGAGCCTTTGTGCCGGGTGCGAGCGTCTCTCATTAACACGGCCTCGGGTTCACTTGTAGTCTTTTAGATTCAATTAGCTCCCGCGCCCGGGAAACTGTTGAAGGGCATTTTGATCAAGCGAGGCTTTCAGGGAACTGGAAAGGTCAGCGAAGAAACATGTAGGGGAAAATAAAGTTTCACATTCAGGGCTGCAATTGCGTTTCACGTGTTGGAAAACAAATATTGAAGTTTAAGGGGAGCGTGGGGCAAGTTGTCACGCTTTGTGGGGTGAATATTTCTCAGGGTGTTTGTTTTAAAGTCTAAAGTCAGAGTTGGAGAGACTGCAAAACACCTTTGAATGTTTTCACTGTTGTTTTAAGCTAATAAGATATACAGCAGATAATATCATAATTATGTTTTGAAGCAGTTGTATTTTTAGGTAAATTTAAGCAGCAAAACCATTTGAAACAATGTACAAACAATTCAAGCTGCTGCCAAGAATTATGTTTAAAATATTATAACCATAAAAATTTGCATATATGTAAAGTTATAAATTAACATTTAAAACATTTGCTGACAACTTGCCCCAGTAGGAATATATGCTGTTTATATATGCACATGGTTCAGCGTTTAAAGTGACAACTCACCCCACTGTACATATTTTTGAGATCACAATTGTCATGGGTATTGCACGCTCATAAGCTAATTTTAAAGTTTTGTCATGTGTTGCCGTGCATTTGAACACACTAGTTTGAATTTTATTATTTTGAGTTCTGATTTTAACGAACCATTTCCAAAACACCAACAACAGCAATACATGAGGCTCAGTATTTATCAGTGTTTATGCTTCGTGAAATCTCATTATTTAGGTTAATTGTGATTTGCTGTTGCTTTTCCCAGTGTGTTTGGTTCCCAAGTGGGTGACCTTGGTGGGCAGCAGGTGTCGACGAGAGGGAAATAATATGCCTGAAATCACCTGCAGGAGACATAAAATTCCCAATTAAACCTCACAATGCCTGGATGCATGGAGGAAACTCCGCACGTGCCGTGAATAACTGGCTGAGAAGACAAAAGGTTTAACCCTGTGAGTGCAGACAGAACACAATAATTACTTCTAAATATGGTGCAGCGTTTATTAAGCATAAATGAAACCACTAAACGTGTCTAGGAACATTAAACATCAGGAAAATAACAGTTCTGATACGATATGTGTATATGTGGCGTCATCTTTGTTTGTAAGCAATTACAAAATGTGTATTTTTGTATAGACTGTACATAGCTAGGGAATGTTCGCAGAATGTTGGCTAACGTTCAGTAGATTGATGTGAAAGTTATTGAAATCGTTCTTGCAGTAACGTTGAACAGTTTGAATAATGTTCTTAAGTTATAGTTGAACATTTTACAAACCATAAAAAACTGGCTTTTTAAATGTTCCTGGTAATGAAAATGTTAGAGAAATTACAATCCTAAAATTGTTAGCTAGGTACGTTTATAGGTGTGTTTGAAAGCCAAGTTATCATGCACTCGTGTAAATGTAGGACTAGGTATCTTTACACTATGTTTTTACTTAGTGTAAACAGAGAAGAGTAACACAACGAGCCAACAACACGAGCAACACCTTGTTCCCGCCCAATTTCCCATAATTCTCCATGTAATGGACGTCAGTTTCCGTGTTGGTGGTAAGACAGTGAGAATGTGTCATGGCAGAGTTTTTCAGACAGCCTCTTGACTGTGTCGCTCGCCGCTAATTATCAGGAGATTAAGAGGTTGAGGGAGCATCTGTATGTGTCAGGAGAAATTAAAGGATGGTACTGCGCTCTCAGGACTCTGCGTCCGATGAAACACTATCATCTTAGCTTTTCTCGCATCTGAGACGTCACAGGAACCGTCTGTGAGCAAATGAGATCTCAGCTGGTTCTTTTAGACAGCGGTGAGATTAGATGGAGGGCAGATGGAGATTTTCTGGGTTTAAGGAACACAATCACTCCTCTAAAGTTCATGGGATGTTTACTATTTCTCAAACTGTTCTCCATTCAGTTTTTGTGCTTAATCACATCTACAATCAAGTCTCAATTTCAATGACATATAATTCAATATATACCCATTTTTCTTGTCCTTTTACAGGGACACACTCTTTCATCTCTTTACACGAGACATACAAGAGACCTAATACAATCCCTGAGCTATAAAAGAGCAACATCTGAGCAGTAATTTTTGTATGTCAGTATAGTCACCTGGAAAAGTGTATTTTGAACAATGATCATGGATTTAATAAAGCTCCTGTCTCGCAAGACGTCTGTGTGGCTCAAGATTTATTGAGGAGGCGATCTGATCTCACATCAGGTCAGGAAGACGTGGGCGCTTCTGCTAAGATAGTAGCCCACGGTGTTGCCTGTTTCTTTTTTAGCAGGAATTGTATAAATAATGAAAGTTACTTTATTATGCGCTTGACTTGCTGGAGTTCCCAGTCTTGACCAATTTTTACGCTACATGGAAACAAAGTGGCTGTGAATGCATGACTGGACTCAGTTAAATGTCTCGAAATTGCTGTTTAATCCATCTTTGAAAATCTCCAGTTTTAATTTGTGTGGAATATTTTTTAACATCTCTCTGCTTCTGTCTTTGTTACCTAGAAACGATCTTTCAGACGAGGCGCTAGGACCTTAAGTTTTGATGTTTTAACTGAGGTAAACTCAATATGGGTGTTCCTGTAGCTCAACTGGTAGAGCATTACTTTAGCAGTGCAAAGGTTGTGGGTTCGATCCCAGGGGCCACATTTACTAATAAAATTGTATATCTTAAATTCACTGTCAAAGTTGCTTTGGATTAAAGCGTTTACCTAATGAATAAATGTAAAATTTAAAGAAATATGTGTATCAAATCAGTAGAGTTGCTTTCATTGCCTAAGCTACCACTAGCGTGAATAAACAGAATTGTATTCCTGCAAGTTTCTGGTCATTGACTGTATGGTTACATTTATGTTTATGCATTTAAAAGATTATTTTATCCTGTGATTTTCACTTATGGTGCGTTCAAGCTAGACATCTGCATGTATATTCCCTAGGTTTCGAACCCGTAACCTCAGCACTGCAGTCAGTTAAGCTACAGGAACACCAATGGTTCTGATACAAAACCTTTAAAGTTCACTTTTAGAGATTCTACTTATAAGTTAAGCATTAGCCTGAACTAATGGAAGATAAAACAGACCAAAATCAATGATAATCAGATGTGTCTGAACTATCTCATTTTTCTTCACCTCAGACCTTGACAATTAAGTAAATACATTTAATGGGTGGCATTTAGTAATGAAAATGTAGCAGTACTGATACCTACATTTGGATGTAGCTGACATGTAAACTCAGTGGATTGTGAACCGTCTGCTAAGAGAGGACACAAAGTGTGACACATTTAACATATCTTAGGTTCATTTATTCTGCCTTTAATTCACTCATATTTTAAAGAAACAACAGGAGACAGCATTTGAAAAAAACGTGAATACTACCAGACAGTTGGGTTATGCCATTTATTCCAAAGGTCATTGTGAATGTACAGAAAACTGGTATTTGTGTGCAGTGTAAATGGCAAAATGTATTTAAAAGGTTACAATACAATATATTCTAGTACTGAAAATGTAGAAATGTTTTGAAAAAGGTTAAGTTTGTGCTTGATCAAAAGTAAAATTGGAACTAAAACTTTAATTTGAGCATCAACTTCAAGGTTCAGACTGACTAAAATGTTTGCATGTCAGATTTATGTGCAAATAATAGCGATGCTTTTGTAGATGGCAATGCAAGGTTTTATTTTCATAATTAAAGCTGCAATCTGTAACTAAGTCATTGAACAAGTGCATAACAGAGCAGTGTTTAAAATGTCTCCTTACTATGGCAGTTTTATAATAATGATTTATAATGTGAGCATTTGGTTTTTTTTGTGATGCTGGTGTTGATTCATTTAACTGTGTATGTAAAGTGACATGCAATTTTCATGTTTATTAAATTTATATATTGCAGCTTAAATTTATTTTGAAAAAGTTTAACTGGCTATGTAATCATACTATATATTTGTATACAGATAACCTTCTAGTGATTAGACAATAATTATTTTCTTTTTTTGTCTCTTTCTTTATTTGCTGTAGTGTGGGTGACTCAGTCCGTATCACTCAGCAACTGTAAAGTCCAAACCTGAGAGGAACATTTGTATTCCAACAGCATACACTTCATTTTCTTAAAACAATCTGGTTTCCAAAAACAAACCTGTAAATAGAAACACATTAGATAGCTGTGCTCATAGCCCAGCGTTGGCCTGGTTCTGCTGCGAGAACGCACTCAGGGGTGCATCTGAGACGGTGGAAACATGCTCCGCTAAAGGTCTCCAACATTTGTCTTGTCAGAGCGAGAGCGTCTTTGATACTCGCAAAAATGACCAGGCATCTTTCATGACGACAGCAGGGTATCTCTCAAAAAAATCTATCCTTTGTGAGTCCGCTGAAGACCTATTGGTATTTCAGATGTGCAATAGCGAACAAAGACCCCCCTCGGAACGCGAGAGGGGCGATCACCCACCGATCGGAATTCAGGAGGGAGAACGCGGGAATGTTCTGCCAAATTCCGATGGGCCGCGTAGGCGGTCGACAGTTAGGCTCTGAATGGAAAAACGAAGAAAAACAAAATCAATAAGAGTCTCTAAACATTTGACTGAACGTTGTCTCTGACATTTAACTTGTGCCGAAAGCTTCACACCGTCGCCTTTGTGGTCGTTTGCGGTCACGTTTGTAGTCGTTTATTAGGTGCGGATCACGAGTGATGCCGGTATCATTGTTATTCAGTGTTTCGTAACCGGTCGATTTTATAACTTGTACTTTTCTCCCACCGCATGTTTTGATTTGATCTGTCATTAGTCCATTAGAATCCCTGTGTGTTTTTGGCACAGCAGGTGAAAATGGATATTGAATAAAAACAGTATTTGATGTCAAAAAAGTTATCACTGATTGCCAACAGCACGGATTATACATGTAAAGCAGAAGAAACGCGTTAATGAATGCTGCCTGGGAAAAAAGTAAAAGATTGTTTGGACTGAATCTTATGTTTAAACATAACTGCATTTTTTTTCCTGCTGATTTTTTCTGATTGGTCATTAAATTGGAGCGTTGACCCTAACTCAGCTCTATTCCAGGTTTGGCTCATTCTAAAAAAATACTGGAAGATCTGATATATTTCAGGATCTGAGCAGTAGCGGAGTCTGAAATTGAAGGTAAATGAAGCTAAATTATAGATTTAGTTTTCGCCTGCTTTGCATGGGAGTCCGTGGCCAATCTTATACTGCAATTTTCTGGTTTTAATGCTTTTATATTTTTATGGAGTTATTTTGTAATAAAGAAACCATTTGAATAAAAATCACGCCTCAGGCTTGTTTACCATTGCTGGAAAGACTGTATTATATCTACATTACATTATGAGTGTTTCTAAAGGTGTTTGCCTGCTCTTTAAATCGAGGAGTGATGGTGTGGATTATTGCCACAGGCGCTAGTATTTGCTGTTGCTAGTTATTGGTGTTGCTAGGCCTGGTTTAGTTACCAGACGATTGGAAGCAGTCATGTACAGTAAGCCAGTCATGTACAGAAATGTACGTTGTGCAGCCTGACAAACAACAATCTTAGGGACTGACAAAGACTGTGCAGTTTGGGCCCGGCTTTATCCAAAGCGCATGTGTACGTCTTTTCATGCATTAGCGTATGACAAAGAGCAAGCGTTTAAAGCTACAGTGCAGTCATTAGACGCGACTCATTGGACTGCAAAGCTAATGTAGTGTGAACGCATAAGGTTATGTTCGCGCTGTGCATGTATACGATGTGTTACTTAAATCGCTTGTAATACGTGACATAAATACCCGTGTTTGTGTACCTCTCGAGTTGAAAAGCAATTACGGTGTTTAGAGAGTTAAAAAAGTTGCTTGGAAAAATAAACAGGAAAAAAATTATTACGACCGTGTTCATATTAGACCTATGCCAATACCAGGAAACAGTACAGCGCTAAACAAAGGTCAGGCTTGTCAAACGTGAGATGATTTGACAGCTATTATTTCAGGTTCTGCAAGGAATATGAAAAGCAGTTAGTGAATAAGCAGCTGTAGAAAGGCTAATGTGAGACATTTGGGTCGGGCAACAGATGATACGATAGGTCATGTCAGTTCTGTTTGTGAGACCAGAGCATCGTCAGAAACGAGAGATTCTGACCTTTGACTCAGTCATTTCAGATACACCGTTCTTGCTGTGTACAGTTATTTGATCTCCTGTCGTTTTTGCTTTTTATTTCTTTTTATTTTTCATACAGCAGTTATTGTAAAAACCATAGCTTGTAACTTACTGATCAATTTAAATTTGAACATCTTTTATTCATTTTTAAGATAATTTGACCTTTTATATAGACCTACAGCGTCCGTTTATTTCCTATACTGCTTATTTTATAGACCCACACTGTTTTGTTTTATTGTTTTATGCTCTGTGTTACTGTACTTTCTTCACATTATTGCCAGCATTTTACCAATTAATTCCCACGTTCGGCGGCGTTGAGCTGCAGGCAGGAATTCTGAGGGATTTCTGAGGTCTGTAAAACGGCCCTCCCTCTTTCTTAAAACGTTTTCTCCACTTATTGTCTCAGCAACAATATTGATGCCGCAGTTTTTTTTATGAGTGAGTCACTCTTTTGTATCTGCTTTGACCTTTTGTTGCTAGGCTTTGTGGTTGCCTGGATACACTCTTTCCTCCGGCAACGTATAAATCAGAAGAGATGAGCCATTAACAGATGCAGTAATTTAACTGTCACCCTCCAAAGAGACATGTTTATAAAGTGAGCCTTAGCGGTACATGAAAACAGATTAGATGGGTGATGCAGGCAGACTCTCCCGGCAGACGGTGTTGATCTGTAGGGCTCTTGTGTGGAGATGGTGAACTATGCAAAGTGGAAAAGAAGTGGGCTGTTTATATAATGGCTTTTTAGACTGGAGGAGGTAAAGAACAAAGAGGTGGACGAGTCCATGTTGTGCACCCACATTTCACGCAAACGCATTCGTGCCGCGCTTGCCCCCACTCACAACTGACTTTCCCGGCTACACCCGCTCGTTCTCGCTCATCGTTTTGTGAGGCTTTGTGTCATTTTTGTGGTTTGCTCTTTAGATCGTTTTCACGCTGAAAAAACTATTTTTAAGGGTTATAAATTATAAAGCAATATCGATATCATACAAGTTTTACTGCTTATGAAAACGATGTTATTAAACACTATGATTGTAATGATCAGGACTATAAACAGTTAACAATTATAATAGTCTATGTAACTTGTCTGCTATATGTCTGAGTTGTTCGATGCCAGATGAGTTAAGCTTGTATAATTAACAGAATTAGTTTTTTCACATATAGAAAATTAACCAGTTTATGCAATTACCATTTATATAACCAGTTTTATATACATATTTTATATACTTTGGCGTAAATTGTAGTCAAGCCATAGTTCAGTAAGGGTCATTTTTGAAGCATTACACTTGTCTTTAAGTCACTCTTTAAAAACCTCTTAACACTTGACCGTTTAATGTTGTGGTTGCACTTCAATATGAAAATGTGTATTAAGATAAATATAAAATAATGAGGTCTGGTAATGCGTGTGAATTGGTGCCATGCTGGAGGTTTTGACCGAGTGTCAATCAATGAGATTAGTGGTCCTCCTCCTTTTCTCCCGGGGGCTCAGCTGAGAAACAGCCGGTCTCTCATTGCATTACACTTTCAATTCGGCCTAATGAAACCCACTATGCTGGACAATGGTCAGAAATTACATTTGCGCAATAGACGACCAGCCCTCCGATCGACCCCCCGCCTCCCGCATCCCCCTCCCGGCTCTTGACTCGCTCTCCCCGCACAGGCGCAGCGAGAACATCTGTAAGGATGAAATTTGCTTTAAAGATAATTTTCCTAATTAACCAACACGAGATTTAATTAAAGCGGGTCCGGTTTAATTACAGTCATTCTCCCCGGCGCGCGCGCTCTCTCTCCGGCTGCACAATGCGCGGCGCGTCGGGCGCGTCAGGCGGAGGCGTGGAGGGACCGCATGTTTCCGCGAGGCCGGGGCAATATAACGTGATTGATGGGCCGTGAGGGTCCCGTCAGCTCGGCCCGGTTTTGATACAGCCGAAGTTTTACTTGCATCGCTGATCTTTCGCTCTCATGCGCGTCTCTGTCTCCAGCGCATCTCCGCATCCAGCGCATCTCCGCTTATTTCTCCGCATTGGCACGGATTCACTTGAGGGGATGCGGTAATTATGCGTTAAAACGCAAATCATTAATGGTTTCCCTTAAGATGTGCGGGAGGATTTGACGTAGTTTGGCGTTATCTATTGGGTTTGCGCATGCGTGGCGCGTTTGACGCAGGGGCAGGTTTGCGCACGTGTGCGCGTCGGGAAGCGAGTGACTGGAAGTGACAATAAGCAAAGAAAGATATGAAGTTAATTAAGCTTTTATCCCTCAGAAGACACCAGGGCCTCAGAGAAGCTCCTTTATAAATCAGATACACACTTCAGATGGAGAGATCTATCACAAACTCCTCCACCTCTGATATTTGATGGGCTTTTTGTGAAGTTTGGGTGGGTTCCTTTGTGCTGGTTTTGATGAAATAGAGACATTCTCTCATGCCTTATTTGTGCAGCTAACCGCCCGCTGCTGTATTAACGTCTTTGTTTTTTGATGAAATGTGGTTTGATGTTGTTACGGCAGATTTAATATCTGTAGTTGTTTCTGTTCTCTTCCAGAAAGCAAGAGGCTCCATTATTTCTACAAACGTATAAGCAAAGATGCCCTTCCCAGCTAACAATACGTTGTAAGAATGTTTCTTTAATGTTTCCATTCCTTAATGTTTAAGGAAACATTATGGAAATATAATGTTTCCTTAATGTTTCCAAAGGCTATTTGAATGTTCTAGAAACATTTCAAAATGTCCAGGATTTTAGTTATACTAACGTTTTTGCTTAACCATAAGGACAAACTTTTTTGTGACATTTTAAAAAGTTCCACTTACAATTTGGGAATAGTGTTTTTTTTACCTATAAGATATACAATGTTAAAAACAGTTCTATTAGCGTTACTGCAAGAATGTTTTTCTAATAGCTCTGAAATAACTTTGAGATAATGTTCCCTGTTAGCTGGGTTTGTGCAGTTATTATATTCTCTACTACCTAGCAAAGTTTAGATTCATGTATTATTATCATCACATATTTAATATCATAATCTTGTGACATATTTCAGCTTTTTTTCCAGCTTGCACTGGTAAATTATATTGAATTGTTTCATATTGTAAATGTCAGATGTCCCTTTGTACACAATAGTGTATGTTTTAAGATTATAGACTTGTTCTGATTTTAGTTGCTATTTTACTAGCGTTTTTGAATGGATGTAAAAAAATAGGCTAAGCTGGCATTTCTTTAAACGTAAAACGCAAAACACACTTGACAGCTAAACAAACCAGAGACCAATTTTGGCAGCGTAAACTCGTCAGTGGTGATTTTGCATTGTTGTCACTCTTCCCTCATAGTCCTGCTCTGTAGATTTTTTTAAAACTCTCTCTACGGTCAAAGAAAATCTTTTGTTTACTGGGAAACAGACATTTTCTCTGCTTTCATGTCACCCTTGAGGACAGGCGGAGGGGACAACCAAAAATCAATGGCAATAAGAGCTGTGAAAAGAAACATACAAATTGCGGTACTCCATCAACGCACGGCGGCGCAAAACGGTAACTCACTCACTTCTTTCAAAGGTCTAACTGAACCCTTCACCAACACGGCTAATCGAGATACGGCAAACAGACGTGGAGCCAAGAGACCAATTCGTGGAAAACTACCAGAGAAAAAAACTCACCTGTTGTCATGAGATACGAAGACAGCGAGTAAACATGAAATTTGAATAAACATTGTTCGGCTGAAAAAGTGTAATTTGCCAAAAATGTTCTCTGCCTCCTGATAATTGAAGCAGATAATAGCTGTCTAGTTTGTGTTCCTCACGGAGGAGTTTTATTCACTTGATGATAATTGAAACCGTTCTCAGCTCATGAATAGTTCTTCAAAGTTTCTATTTTTTCCGTATGACTCACGGCTGACATTTAAAAAGCATGCGTTTAAACCTACAAGATCATGGATTGCAGAAAATAAAATGATTCTGCCCATATTAAGGCAAAGAAATCTGTGCCGGGGCAAAGAATGCCACGTGCCACATTTCCTCTGAAAGTAATTGATGAATAATTCAGAGACTTTGTCCCAGATTTAATGACTGTACACAATAGCACAGGTCATGCGCTATCAAAATGAATCCCTCTGTAAACATTTTGTTAATTTCTGGCAGGCTGCCCTCCTACGTGCCTTTTGTATTTTGATTTATTTACCAGTTTAGAGCGTTTGAGGAGATGGAAATATCGATTCTCTGAATCTTTGAATAAAAGCATTTCAGCAGAGAGTTTAATAAAGAGTTCTTTACACTCTGTCTGGTGTTCAATGAATCCCTTTAGGCCTAACACCTGACCGTTTGACTCTTAAATCGGACACACTTTACTGCCACAAAGCTTGTAAAACTTAAGAACAGAAATGTTTCCTTACATGTCAGTGCAGAATAATGTGTTTTGAAGCACCGGTAAGCTAAAAGTTTTGATGTCTAATTGAAACGTGTGATTTAGGCTAGAGAAATGCAATGGTAAGAAATTGTCTTTTTGCACCAGTTTAATGATAAGGTGGGCAATTTGAGAAATGCTAACGTTAGCAACCTAGTTTGAAAGAATGACACTCCGCCCTCCATTCACAGCAATCACCAATCATGCGTCCTCTAATACTGCAAATACGTAGTTTTCCCATCATTCCATTTGGACCGATTGCAATGATTGGATGAACATTGTATGGTCCTACACGTTTCACAGAAGACGTATATAAATATATTTTTGCATTTAGTGATTGCTGTCAGGATGTTAAGTGACTTTCAACTAACATAATAATAAATGTTTCTAGAAAACATCACCTAGACTGCCTGTAACTATTTGTTCTTGAAACCGTTCGAACTTTCCTCAATGCATATGTTGTCTTAAAATAGTAACATTTCCTCAGAATTTTGCTTTCTTATCTGTGTGACCTTGTTTTCTTTTTAAAGTCTTCATACTTAATCACCTCCAATATTTACCTGTGCCTCAGAAGGAGTCGGATGGAAAAGCAACAGACACGATCGTCTCCGCTCGGTCGGATTATGCTAATCGTCTCCGCTGAACACAACCGCCCCCCTCCCTCGACTCCACACCCAACGCTCCCCAGAAATGTGCAGCGCTCCGGGGAAGAGTCGAATGCAGCTGCCACTCCCACTTTTCCATATTCACACGGTCCTGTCAGCCTGCTGGAGAAAGAGCGGAGAGGGAGAGAGAGACGAGAGAGAGCGATTTAATAGGATTTAAAGCCGCAGGCTGGCCGCAGTGTTTTTACAAAGGTGAACCGTTTGTTTGAAGATGATACACACGCAGCCCTTAGGGAGAGTAAAAGCCACTGAAACCGTTTGGAAACTGATTTGATTATGTCGTGGCACGTGGGAAAAAGGAGTTACATTCATTCAGTCTCCCTCCATTCTGCCTTTTCAGAAATATGTTCTGAGAAACATTTTATTTTCAGCAGCGGTACAGAGTCGCCCGTGTATTGATATTCGAATCAACTTTGTGACATTTAAGGCATGATCACTGTAGCGTTTGGGCACGACTGAGAAAAGTTTTAGAGTTGTTAAAGATTTCTGCTGTCGAAGGGCAAAAATGTGATCGCTTCATCTGATATACTCGTGACTGAAAGTTAATTGCGTTTGTGAGGAATTTTAGCCGCTCTAGTGTGTGTGTGTAGGAGTGACAGAAACGTTTGCTTTAAAATAATTGATATTAGCTTGTCTATAGGATGTTTAACATAAATATTTTGTTTATAAGCTTTTACCCCATATGGGTTTATTTTCAGACGTGAGCAGCAGCTCAAAGGCGCGTGTGTGTGCGTGCGTGCATGCGTGTGTGTGTGTGTGCGTGTGTGTGTGTGTTACCATTTCAATTTGGGTCACTCAGGATGTCAAAATGTGACACAATTGATCGCCTGTTCAGTACTGTCAGGTGTGACCTGCAGTAAATCCTAAGATGTGTATTACACAGTCTGTCAAAAAGTAGTTGCAGGGAAGTTGTGGCCTACTGGTTAGATAGTCAGACATGTAACCAGTGAGTTGCTGGTTTGATTCCAGATGTTGACAGGAAACAACTTGGGTGACCTTGAGCAAGGCACCTCATCCCTGAGCATCGTAGTACTGTCCTCTGGTCCTGGTGTGTGTGTTCACGGTTTGCAGCGTGCGTGTGTCTACTGCTAACTAACCTATTGTGTGTCTATTCACCTGAGTGGCTTAAATTCAGAGAACAATTTGGGTTTTCGTATCATATCACGTCACTTTTAAAGAACCATTTACTTCAAAACCTCAACTTGACTTCTGAAGAAGTTCTCACCATCCGTATGGTACGGCACACATTGTACCATCTCATAATAAAATCAACGTCGAGAAGAAATGTGTGAGTCAGGCATTAATGTCACTTAGTTTAAAAAAAATCTCAAGGCACCATTGATGTAGATATAAGTGCGAAGCGCTGAAAGACCTCAATGAATTTGAGATCTGCTGGTCTTGTTGCTGAAGTCTCTGTGTTGCTGCAATTACAGTTAATGAGTGTTTTCAATGTTGAGACCCTGCTGTCATGGTAACTGGGCACTCCGTGTCTGATATTTGTGCCTGTTATTTTAACTATGGGTGTAAAGGCAACAGTAACATTGTCGCGCCGAGCCGATCTGTTACCTCGTCTCTGCTTTGATAACTTTAGTCCTTCAGACACGTATAGAAATAAATAATAATCTTGTGATTTCTATCTTGTGTATGTTTTCTTGTTTGCTGTGTATGTGCACGGAAAACATATAATCGGTGACGGTTATAGTCATGCATCAGATTAAGTTTCATAAACTCCCCAACTTTTGATTGACACATCACGGTTCTAGAGCGATAATTCTGTGATCCTGTTCGTTTGCAGCCAGCGCTCCTGCTGAGTCATGTCAGGAACCTCAGCGCATTTCAAGGTCAGTTACATTTTTTCCACCAGGTTTTTTTTTTTATTTCTCACAGAGCCACAGGGTTAGAACCGGCTGTCGTGGGGCGTAAGGGGTTAACCCAAGACAAATAACCTTCTCTAGATCTTCCCTCCACACTGAGCCCACTGTCTCGCATTATAACTCCAGTCCCTGAAATCTCCCTGCTGTCACTGAGGCACTAATGTTACCTATTTGAGTGGGAGCATCTTGCATGTTTCCCTATATTGAATGGGACGGCTTTATCAGCACACATTTGTGGCCGAGAATCTGTTCACCTGCATGCTAATCGTGTTGTGTGCGTTTTGTCTGCGTGTGTGTGTTTGCAAGGATGGTGTTTGTTGTCTGTCTGCACACAGGTTGTCATACAGGGGCGTTTGGCTGGTAACGCAGTGCCCCCTGCCATCAGCAACAGGAAGTGCTGTTATTGCAACCGGAGTTCTCTGTGGTCCAGTGGACGGAGACAAATAGATATTGGCAGTAGCTGATTCACTGTAGCTCTGTAGCACTGGCTGTTTGCACAGACAGGCCATATTGGAACAAACAAGCGAAGCGTGTTTTGTTTTGTCTGTGACTCCATTTTGCGCTTCATTTCTGACCAGTGTTGCAGAAGCTGCTTTAAAACTAGTTTGTTAAAGTTACAAGAACTCATAATTTAAACGGTTATGATGTTAACCACTGTTGTGTTACCCTTCAGAGAAATTCATTAGCTACAATACAAGCCGCTAACAGAAATTGTTCACTACACTGGAGTTATTTCAGGGAGCAATATTGAAGTTAATATTTGTATTTTTA
This sequence comes from Yasuhikotakia modesta, assembly GCA_036877545.1. Taxonomy (NCBI): domain Eukaryota; kingdom Metazoa; phylum Chordata; class Actinopteri; order Cypriniformes; family Botiidae; genus Yasuhikotakia; species Yasuhikotakia modesta. Next base: position 30,786 of record JBAJNP010003985.1, read on the forward strand.
ATGATGTAAGAATTATATATGTATCGTTGTCAAAATGAATAGAAGCATTTAACTAAATACTGTAGTGAATATTGTCAAATTATTGTAGTGAATCTATTTAAAGATTTCATGAAATACTAAACAGGTTAAACAGAATAAACATCTTTAATGTCGACCTTTGACCTTTTTTAGCTTTGCTGGAAGAATGACAAAACATCATCCAGCTTTTAATGATATGAAAGTGAGTAAACGTGACGGCTTTTCTATTTTAACTTGGTACGTTTAACATTGAGTAAATGTTGTTTAAAGTTTATTTTAGAAGTATTAAAATAAAAGTATTAAATGTTTCTATTTTTTCTCTCCTTGTGTCTTAAATGCAACAACACAAGGATTTTTGACAGTGTTGTTCTTATGTTCTTTTTCAGCCAATCAGAATCGCTGTGATGTCATTTCCCTGTGGTTGGTTTCAGACGAATGGAAATGCTGTCAGGTTGCTTTCTCCAGGTATATACACCCTAACAGACGAATATAGATTAATTCTAATGTGTAAAATACCTTCTATACTCTCTAGGTTTTTCACACCTGTCAGAGCCGGATCAGAAATGCGAGTAAACAGAAGCAACGAGAGAAGAAACGATAAGAATCTGTGTCAGTACAGGTGATATCGCAGCTCCACGGAGTCCTGCGTTTCCTCGGAGGCAAACATTCCCACCGGCACCAACTATAAATACACCCCACCCGCCCGAAGCCATTTCCTGTCTGATAAAGATCTATATTCCTGACGGTAGTGAGCGAATGAGCGTAGAATAATGAAATTGTGGATGGGAGGAAAACGAGAGAGGGACAGCGTGTTCTCAGACTTAGTTGTGCGTATTTCTCTTCATTTTGTCCTCAGCAAACCGACTGTGTGACAAGACCCATCACCTCAAGAGGAAGAATGAGAAACAGTAATGATTGTGCGAGAAAGAGAGAGAGATTAAAGCATCTATAACCTTGTTTTGTCCTCTGGGAAACCAAGAGACTAAAGTCCAACTTCTTAAAAGTCAGTCACCAAACAGAAAATCTTCTGTAGAGAGAACCGAGAGAACGACAGGAACTTCTGTTTCGAAGCTCAGGTGACATGAACGTCTACTGTAGAGACAGTGAAGTTATTTTCTGAAGTTTGTTTTTGTCTTTTGTGATGGAGGGTACAGTACGCTGTGTCTCGAATTGTTGGCCCTGCTAGCATCAGCGTGAGGAGTTTCTAATAGCTGGAGGAACAATCCGCTCAACCGATGCATGATGTCCTGGAAGTGCATGATATGAATTCCGCCATCTTTGATTATGGTCACTTATTTCTGGGCGTGCAGATTTTTCAGCCAGTTACCTGACTAGTATTATGCTGCGGTTATTAAAGCTGCCATTTGTGACTGTTGCTCTCTGTCGCCATCGCTGTTTGAAATATAAAATTGCAGGTTATTTAAACACATTTTGGTATATATTAAAGTCAAATGAAACCAAACTGGATCTGACAGCTTAAGTGATAAATCATTATTATAATATTTATTATAAGTTTTTAAAACTACAATGACTTTGAAAGGTTCTAATTCTTCTAATTGTAATTGTTTATTCTCAGCAGCAGATAGTTGTAGCTGTTGGTATTAGAACTACATTTGCATTCTGTGTTTATATTATTTAACTGAAGAACGAATTCAGGAATCAATCGTATCACTCAGCAGGTCTCCTGAAATCTGTCCCTCTGTCCTGCCACTTTACAGACTGAAGATCGTTTCCGAACGAGAGAAAATGGGCACAGAATGGGCACAGAATCCAGGTGTTTGCAATCATTTGAACCCAATTTGAAATGGATAACTGGTGTCAGCCAGTTAAGTACTCACTTACCAGGTAACAAGAAGTCAACAGCTTTGCTATTTACAGAGTGGAACTAGACAACATGAAGTGTCTGCTATTCTACAGCACAAAAACGGCAGGTGCGTTAAACAGGTGTTTGTGCAAACAAGTGCTAACAAATTGATCGTAAAATCAGATCTCAATCCATTATTTTTTCAGACATATTTCAGGTTTGCCCGTCTTTCGTCGTCTTTGTTGGAAACGTACAATTACTTGAGTAATTTTCTTAACATGATTATTGTTATTTTTTTATCCAAGCTGCTTTAATATATTTATATGTTAAATCATATTTATATGCCTATATATAGGTATTTAATATTTTCATATTTCATATTCATTTTGATGAAATGGCATTTAAATTTAATATTAAATGTAAAAAAAAGTTTTAAAAGTTTTTTTAGCATGTTTTGAGATTTTAGCTATTGGGAATCGAATAGAAAAGTAATATATGTGATAATATGACGCCCACCTTGTTGAAGGAAGCTCTTCACAGACTAATTGTTCATGAGCACCTGCTGTAATACATTTGTCACATTAATAATCCACATTTCCCATGACTAAACACTAACCAGTGCGTTATTTCACACCTCACAGAGTGACCCGGCCGAAGCGAAACACCTGCTCGCTGTCACAAGATCGATACTTTGGTTCCTACATCCTGAAAGATGGAAAATGAAGTTTATTTGGGCATAAACGTGAGTCACCACAGGGTTGAATTTCCTCTGAGGTAAGTGTCTTGTCCGCCTACTTTAAGTCTTTACCTGACAGCTGATCTTGGAGGGCTGATTCACCACCTCATTGGAGTGAATGGGCTCTTATGGGTTTAATTGAACATGAACAGAGTTGAGCGGAATCGTGAATAGTGAATAGGTTCACGTAACGGGTCTCTCTTTAGCCGTCATCCATAAAAGATGACATATAATGGCTCAGCCTTGTAGAAGAAAGAAGAGGGGCAATCACTGTCATCAATGATGGCAAACCGACAACAGAGCCAACACAGGGTTATAATACTTTATACTCTCAGGTGAATCTCTGTTACCAGTCAGAGTTCCGTCACGGGGGGATTCGCGTATGCGGCTGTAAGACACTTCATTAAGGTTCATTAAGTCAAGCGTGTTACACGACTACCGCTCGTCACCTTGGACGTTTTCAATAGTGTGTGAAACGGTGAAACGTTGCCCGAGATGTTGCGTAGACAATTTGTGTGATTTCTAGACGTTAGCTGGTCAAGTGACGTATAAATGTTGCTGTAGCTCAGCTGATGGAGAATCGCGTTAGCAGCGCTAAAGTCGTAGGTTTGAGATTAAATGTGTCGCTTAAATGCCCCGTATGTCGATTTAGATAAAAATGCCTGTCAAATGCATAAATTTAGATGTTTTATTTTTTTCTTTTTCCCATTTTGTGCAGTGTTGTCCACGATTAACTATGTTGCAAACGTTTGTAAGGTTTAGTTTTGCACCATAGCTTCAATCGAAAGAAAATGGCAGTTTACAATCTGTGTGGTATGCAGACCGATACGCTTAGAAGAGAATATTATTCTTGGGCTTGACTTTACGTTACAGAAGTGTGTACTCATCAGTCACAGAGAAAAGTGTGCGGGCAGCAGTTTGCAGTGACGGTGTCAGGGTAAGAATGTTCCCTTTTCCCGTACGACAAGTTCTGACGGGGGTTAATTGAATCTTTATTTTTTCCTGCTCATCGCTTGGCAATCGTGGCGCGTAGGGCCGTAATTTAGGGGCAGTGAAGTGAGGCTTCGGTGAGCTGTAACTGTAGGTACACTTCACTCTGCAGAGCCGCATGCAGGGAGGCAGGGCAGGATGGGGATGCGGTAGGAAAATCAATAAAGTCATCAAACATGAATTGCACTCTGAAATGACTTCTTAAGTCCCATTAGAGGTTCCAGGCGGAGGTTGGGGAGAGGAGACGACTTGGGCAATGACTTTTAAACGCCCTTCAGTTGCGTTGACACACAATCAACCTCTGTTCTGACTTCAGCCAATGGAGTCAAGCACTGTAAGTGCTTTTGCGTTCTCTCAGCCACCTGTCCTGCTCTCCTCCCTGGACGTAGACTCAACTAGCACCTTGTTACTGCAGTTGTTGTGTCAGTTTAGACCCAGAAGGTCTGAAAGTTCAGGAGCTGTTTGATTGTGAATGCTAACGAATGTGAATGCTAAAAACACGTTCACGTCTCTCGTTTGCTGTGGGTATCAAGCTCTTTTCTGTTATTTTCTGAATAACTCCTGCCATAATCGCTAGAAAATGTATGCATGTCAGTTAGTTGGTTTAAATATGCATGGCGCAGCACTACATCAGCACAGATAGCATCTGCTTTAATTGCTTTGGGTGCTTGGAGAATAAAAAAGGTTTTTTGGCTGAAATACTACTAGCAAAAGTGACAAAACTATTTAATGAATTTGCTCCTCAATGCTTGTATTTTTCCCTAAAGTTTAATGTGAGAAATTGATTAGTCTTCACCGTAAATATTTAATGCACCTGTATGTTTATTTTTTTGCATTGATAAACGAGACTAGCCCAGAACCTCATGCTTAGATATTGTACTCGCACTTAGAACTAGATCATCTTTTTAAATCTGAATGTCTAATGACTAATACCAGCTAGTTAATGTTCTGATATATATAAAAATAATTTTCAGTAAGTACTAAGTCTTGTCCGCATTGATCTATTTAAAACCATAACCATTAGACGTCTTGTGGTATATGTTGCATTTTAAAGAAGGATAATTACCTGAAGTTGCACCATCAAACCTTTGAGACACTTTAAAACAAGCGGAAAATGCCCTTTTAGTCCCCAGCGCAAAGGTGGCGTTTACATGGCAAGCTTATAATACGTAAGAACGGTACAGTCTGTCTCCTGAGGGGTAAATGGCCTTCTGTGCCCTTGTCTGTTCCCACGCTAGGGGTAAATAAAGGTGAATTAGAGAGATTACTCACTTCATTCTAATTAAGCTGCTGTTAATGACCCCCTGACACTCCTTATGAGCTTTAAACCAAAGCAGTGTGGCTGGAAACCTTCCTGAACGGCCTTTTTTATCTCTTTGACTCACAATAGTATCCCATGATGCTTTGTGGCCTCATGGGAAAGCAACATCACTGAAAGAATGAATTCCCAGCACTTACGTACACCAGGGTTATTGCAGTTTACCAAAACTAAAACATTTCTGTTGACTGAAATTTTAAACTGAAGGTTTATGGCTAAAGCAACATTTCTAATATTTATTTGGTTTCGGCTTTATAAATGATCTTCATGCCAAAGTAAGGCAATAAAATTGTTAACATAAACTAAAACTGAAATAAAAGT
>JBAJNP010003986.1:0-27772 GCA_036877545.1 Yasuhikotakia modesta
TATCTAGCAAAATTGCAGGTAACTATAAAACAGGACCTGTATCCAGAATTTTGGTTTTGGGTCTGCCATGTAACTGCATATTAAAGGAATACGTACATAGGAAGGAATATGGGTCGATGCGGTGGGGGGAGTTTAAAAGTGAAAGAAAAACTGACCATGTCACATGTTTCATCTGCACATTTTTTGATGCTCCTGTTTAGACTGGTTTGTTAACTCTAGATTTTTCAGTTGATAATCGCAATTTTAAAGCGTTATTAAAGCGTTATTAAAGCGTTATTAAAGCGTTCTGTATTATATTAGTCAAACCGACACTGATGTTGTGGCCATGTTTCATATTATTTTTGAAACATGACTTGGTTTCCAGAAGCTCCCTGGAGAAATCAACAATAATACAGAATAAAATATGGCTTCTAGAAGAAAACAAATGAACAATGTTGTGTGAAAACGCGTTATTGATTAAAAACATATTTTAATGAAAAGAGCGAGAAAAAAGCGTTGCAGATATCGTGACACCTTGTGGTTGTTTTAAGTACAAAAATACAACAGACTAGACGAGATGTGACTGGCCAATGTATTACAGTAGATACCAGAAATGAAAAAAACAAAGGATATTTGGAACATTTTGGTAGCAATAATTTAGCTCTCTTTATATGCATAAACTTTTTGAATATACTGTTTACCAGAAGACATTACCCTGATTTCTTATGTCACTTGAAATTCTATAGATATTAAATTATTTTTTTGTAAAATAATTTTTTGGAAGTTTTTGTAAAAAATAACAAAAAATAATTATAGAAACCCATTTACAACAAAAGAGATAACATTCAAAAAAACATAGTTAAACCAACAAATATAATCTAAATATACAACTAGTTGGATGTACACACATGTAACATTCTGCATTAATACTGCAGTCAGGGCAAAGATGTTAGTTAACATTTTTAAAACGTTACAGCTCTAAAATAAGACTGAAATAAGTTTAAAGTTGCCAGAAAAAGAAGGTATTTCAGTTTAATGGTAATGAAAATGTTTTAGAAAGCAGAGGTATGTGAGGTGTCTGCTGACTCTGACCATGCAACGCTCCTCCGTGACATCAGGCCTGTTGGTACCTTAATCTTGAATCCTAGTTGCCTCAGGACATCCACCAGGTGCTGCCGAAACTTCACCCCCACGAAAGCATAAAGCACTGGGTTAACGCAGCAGTGTAGGTAGCCCAGTGTGGAAGTAGCGGTTATGGCTACATCCAATGCTGTGGTGCTGGTGCAGGATGTTTGGTTACTGTGATTGGAACTTCTGGTCTGGATGGTGTCAATAATAAGGGTAATGTTATAGGGCGTCCAGCTAATAAAGAAGGCCAGTACCAGAGCTATGATGACATGCATGGCGCGCTTCTTCTGCATGCCCTGGGAGCCGCGTTGCAGCTTCCGCAGGATGCAAGAGTAACAGTACAGTAGCATGAGTGCAGGCAGAATGAAACCCACCACGTGATAGAGCAGACGGCAGCCCAGGTGCCAGTATTCAGTAGGGTACCAGTGAACGCATTCAATTTTCCCCTTACGTCTGGAGTCTTCGGTGGCCACGAGGTAGATCCAATCAGGAATGGAAAGGAGTAAACAAAACAGCCAGACGGACAGACAGCAACACTGAATCACCATTGGCTTTTTACGAGAATACATCTGCACTGCGTGGACGATGGACAGGTAACGGTCAAGACTGATGCAAGCTAGCATGAAAACGCCACAGTAGAAGTTGATCTGATGGAGAAAAGTGTGAAAATGACCTATAGTTGATTCTTTCTTATGGAATGTCTATTATACTCTGTATGAAACAGATGTGTATAGACCACACACACACACACACACACACACACAGAGGCAGAGAGAGATTGTAGTGTATATAAACAGACCCACCTGGAACAGAGCTCCTGTCAGTTTGCAGAGTTCTAGGCCAAAGCTCCACCCGTTCACCGCCTGTGCAGCCCACAGAGGCAGTGTCAGCAGCAGCAGACCATCTGCTATACTCAGATGGAGGATAAAGATGTCTGTGACATTCCAGCTCTGCCTTTTTTTCCACAGCACTATTAGTACCAGCCCATTTCCCACCAGCCCCACTATCAGCGCCAGAGAGTAAAGGACTGGAATAAAGATGGAATCAAAGTACATGCTGGCATCTGGACTGCACACAACTCCAGCACAGCAGGACTCATTATCCTGGTTGTAATAGTTGTAATCACCAGAATAGTTCAGATCTTCTGCTGCAAAGATCAATTTACTGCTATCCATTTTCTGCCAAAAAAAGATTGTAATTATTTATATAATCTATTGCGATGACAGTGATGGTATTTATTATATTATATAATTTATTTATTTTATAATTTATTTATTATTAAATAATTTATTTATCTAATAAGAATTCTTATAGTTCTACTAAAAGGATATAGTTTAAGGTATTTCTGCTGAAGTAACGTTTCTTTACCATAAGGGGGCAATATAACATCTGAACATAGCATATCCTTCAAGATTAAGTTTTTTCGCTGTCTTGCTGTCTATCTAAATCATACACCAGAAAAGAACAGAAAATATTATACAGTATTATAGAAATATTAACGACTGTTAACCTGTCAAATATACCCTTTTTGATATACCCTTTAAAATTATTGTAAAAAATCTTGGATCTGGTCATTTGCATTTAAAACATTACCTTACAATTAAAAATATTATTAATATGTATATATTTAATTTATATTGTGGTTCAGTGTTGTATAAATAAGTACAATTCACTAATATAATGAAGTGAGAAACGTGCAGTTTTGAGGCTTGATATAAAGGTACCAAATAAGCTAATAAAAATTGAGGAAATAATTAAGAAATAAAATAAATTATTATTAAAACACAGGTGGAAAGACCTCTAGACCTAAAATAAGCACTGTTAAAACATTAAACCCAACACAAATTGAGATTATAGACAAAGCAGGGTGACAGTCTTAGCTACTGTATGAAAACAATTGAGGTTATACCCATCAGACCTCAACCACAAAAGGGGTTAAGTAAATTATTAATATCAAATTAAATAAGATTAAAATAAGATACAATACTTCCAGTTGTCTCTGCATATTAAGCATTAAAACGCATTAAGCATTAGAGAACATTTTTACAATTGATGAGATCAAGCAGAAAAATACAGCATGTCCCTAGAGCCAAAACAAGAACTGTCCAGGTTACACAAATCAATGTTTAACTTAGACGTAGTTTAAAAGACATTAAATGATTGTTTTACAGTGTGATACAGCAATATGTTTATAACCCCATACTCCAGTACTGCATAGATTTACTGTCTGCAGGATGGGATATTATCTCATAACTATTATTTGTTGGCAAAATCTAGAATAAGCGTGTGCTATTTTTCTTGGACTCGTATATAAACTAAACCTCACTCTGAGACTTTCAAAAGAACATCTTCGAACTGGAAACATGCAGGTTTTTATCAAGGTTCAGGCACTCAGACATCAAGATCTTAGTTAACAACTAAGTCAAGCTAAGTCAACATTTTTAATTCTTTTTATACTTTTTTATTTTAACAAAAATTGTTTTAGTAAATTAGTAGTTCTAAGCTAATCTAAATTTAAAATGTGCATTCTTCTACTAATAATTATTTCATAGTGTCACAAACTAACTAAGGTTATATTACAATAACAAAGCACTTATATATTGTGTGTAATATTCTTACCATATTTTATGTATGTATTGTTTTGTATTACATTTCATTGCATGAACTTGATTTTTGCTTATCAAAATCTGATACTTTCACATTGAAATGAATGAGTCGTTTGAACAGATAAGCAAAACCAAAACCACACACACTTCAAACACACGCACATTCTTCTTTGATATCTCCTTACTCATAATACGCTTCAGATTCTCATCATTGATTTACACAAACTTCTCATGACCTTCACATTTGTTGCTCACACTTCTGTTATTCCTGGTAAAGGCACCATTTCTTTGAAGACGAGTGTATAGTTAACGTCAGTATAATGTACTACCTTGCGTAAAATGTCACCTGCTCTATAAGGGAAACCACTTTAGTTTATACTGAACAATGTTTTCCAATGCTCAAGACTGAATCCTGTAAAGGTGCTAATTGCTCACAGGCTGTTATTTCATTGGATTGTCCTTTGCTGTACAAATTAAGCAGCCTCTCTTAGTCCGTTTGTCACTGTAGTGTTAGTATTATACAGCTCATCTTTTGTATTTCTGTAGCTCAACTGGCAGGGTATTGCGTTAGCAACACAAAGGTGGGTTCGATCCCAGAGAATAAGCACTGATAATTATATATAGCATATTTAAGTAAAGATAAAAACCTTGAATACCTTGAATTCACTGTAAGTCACTTTGGATAAAAGTGTCAGCTAAATGAAAAATGTTCAATAATGTAAATAAATGAATAAATGTAAATGTTTAAAAAGCATTAATACAATTTACGCACAAGGTCAACACAAGGAAAGCAAGAGGCTCGGCCCAAAGCTTCAAAGCAATATGCCAATCTGTAGATGTAAAATTAATATCCCAATAAAAACAATAATAAAAACATTAGTTAACCATTGAGCTTATATGAGTAATATGGTACAAAACAACTTTCTAAAAAATAGACCATTTAAAAGCATATAAAACTTACATATGAAGTGCCAAGTGTGAGTTGTGGGATCTCACAGTAGTCACACATTCAGAGTAGCTCAAATATTAAATATACAGGTCACAAGTTTACAGATAACTGAGAGAGAGACAGAGGGGGGTGGAGACAATATCAGGGAGCACCAGGTTTTACAAAAGGAAATACTGTATGATAAGATCAGTTGTCATTCATAATTCTGTTTTTAAAAGTTCATTCCACTTTCTCAATGAAATATTCTGCTCTGTGAATGGTGATTTGCATGTTAACAGTACTTAATACTGATTATTTTTATATTATATTTTGCTGAATTTATTAAATCTGAATTGAGTTTTCACCCTAGAAAATCTTAACACAAACAAACAAATCCATTTTTTTGATGACAGTAACTGTGTATTTGCAATTAACCTTTCTTTTAATATAATACATTGTAGAATATATTGACAGAATATATTGATTACATTTTACAAGAAGTTCAAATCCACTTTATTTATGTAGGTAATTGTCTGTTGTTGTATTATAGTAAGTGGAACAGTAAATAATGCAGATCTGTCAGTATAATTATGCAGTTCTTTATTGCTGATAAACTGAGTAATGCCTAAAGCTAGCTGGGTTGTGAAATCACCTGCACATAAAACAGGATGTTTATTTGACACCTTCACACCACGTCCTGTTCTTACATTCGGTCACCCCTTCTCACATGCACACATGACTGCTCACAATCATCATGTGTAGCTTTCATTGTTGCTTTTGGTTTTTCAACCTTTTGGGCAGAGATTTAGCACCTTTGTGTCAATATCTGTACTTGTAACTAACCTTATTGTTAACCTAATTGACTAGCCTAATTGGTTAAGTTTACACATAGTACATAAACACCAAACTATGTGCTTGATTATTCAAGTTTTGTGTATCCAAGGAAACAAGTTTCCAGAACAATTAAGTAATCTCTCCTTATTTGTTAGGGTTTGCTGTGTACAAGTGAAAGATGAGAAAAGAGAATGAGAAAAGAGAAATCTATGAAGAAACAGGAACAGAGAAAGGATGAACCCTGATTTGTTTTAGAGTGGTTACAGGCAGATCAGATCAGATCCGGATACAATGAGAAGCAAGATTACACACATAAAACAGAAATATTTATAACATAGCATATAACATAGCTTTAATATTACATTGTCAATGATTCAAGTACTTTCATGTTTGCAGCTGGCAAGTTGCACCTGGTTGCTCACAGCAACCAAAAACATCCCACCAGACCCAACAGCCTGTTTCACCTCTAACAAATGTTGTTTAGTAATTCTCCTCTCATCTCTCATGTGTTATCACTAATCTCCAGCATGTATAACATGTTCATGTTAAATGTTCATCTAGATCTAGGTTTTACTTGGTTAACTGCATCTCTTCACGTGTTGAATCCGTTTTGCTTATTGGTCATTTGCATGAACAATAATGTGTGCTATTTAAACTTATTGAGTTCACTCAGAAATTAGTATTATTTGTATTATTTGTTTACTATCATGACATATTCGATACTTGTTCCATGAGATGATAAAAATGATAACTTTCTTAATAATATCCTGCCCACTCTACAACTATGTCTTAGCGAAAAAGTAACAATCCGTAAATTGTCTGTTTAATTGTGGTTCACAAAGTATGATGAAAACTTAAAGTTAGAAAAGTTATGGGCTTGTTAAGGCCTGTAAACCCAGGCTGTAAAATCATGACCTTTCATGTTCATACCATTGTGCCACTAAGCAAGCAAGACCCCATGTCACACCAGAATGGCCATAAGGGTTTTGTGGTTTTGTGACTTTACATAAGAATGCAACAATGAAAGTCATGTGCAAAGGAGGACAAAATGTGCTTTCTCTTTTCAGGATGGTGGCACACTAAGGAGCTTTTTCTCCAAAGTCAGTTTTTTATGAGTTCAACCTGAATGTTTTCTTATGGTTTATTTATATGATAACTGTTCTTTTGCAGTGCACATCTGCAGTTCAGTGTGCGGTAGATGGTTAAAAACAACAACGCTGCGGGAAAAGAAAGAGAGTTAAATGGACTGCAGGTGCCAGGTCTCATTTCATTTGAGGAACTGAGAACATGAAGACGTTAAATAATTTTCATGACGTTGCACTTCCATAAAATGTACTCACCTGTGTGACAATTATGGTGTACAAATTCTACACAAAGGAAATGCTCTTAAAAGCCAAGAGGCTGGTGGGTGAAAATCTCCATGCTAAGTCATCAAGCTAAAAAAATTAAATGTATTAAAAAAAAACAGAAATCATGTGTCATGTGACAGTCATAAGTCTTCTTCATTTTTGGGAAGTAGAACAGAGGAAATATCTGTAGCCAAGAAAATGTCTATTAATACCAAACAAACAAAAAAACTCTAGAAATGTGTTTGTTGTATCAATTCCCTGGAAAATGGGTTTGGGATAAGCAGCAGGGCTGATTATCTGATTATTTTAAGCTGTTTATTCAAAAGAGTGTGTTAAGGAATGCTATAGGCCCTGCCATACATGATGGTTTTAAACCTAACTTCCCCCTTGTACACAGTCACGTAGATACACATCACCACATTACCACTCTCTCACCCATCTTGTTAGAAAGGTGAGAGTGAAACTGGGGTGATGTGATGACCACACAGCAATGAATCTCCACCCCACTATAAATCTTCTGCATGCAGTGTATGAGTGTATTTGCATGAAACACTAAGTGACGGATGTAACGTTTGTAAAGATGTGTTGAGACCACATGCCCCATGTACCTCTGTGAGTTCCTGTGCTAAGCAAAATGAAGAACCTACAGACAGGAAATGTCACTTTTCTTACAAAACTGTTTGGGGGTCAGTTAACTCTTCACCTTCCTACATAGATTTTTCCAGATTTAAATCTACTGATAAATCCACTTTTCTGAAGAACATTGTTTGATTTGTCAGTTATGGCCACCCATAACCGAAATGTGACCTCTGTATTTCACCCACTACTGGTGAGGAGTGAACACACACTGCAAGTCATGAACACACACACACCTGTTGAAGTGGGCAGCTATTACTGCAGCAATCAGGGTTAGGTTAGCCACTTCAGTTGCTACCTGCCAGTACTGGAATCGAACCAGAAACCTACTGATTACAAGCCCGACTCACTAACCAGAAGGCCATAACTGCTCCAAACACGTTGCATTGGCCAGGAACTTCAACTCACAAACCGAGCACCCCCCATTCAAAAGAAGCAACATGATAACACGGTTTGCTGGTTTGCATCAGCGAAATTTTAAGAGAAACAGTAGGTGTCAAAAGAGAGTTATGCAACTGCTTACGTCTGAGGTACATATATAGCTGGTTTCTGTAGCCAGTAACATACTGAGCAAACACAATGTTTCTCAGACCCTGTGTTTAAACTCACACAGACACTGGGTGCCACTTTTAGTGAAAACAACAGAATAAATCCCAGTATGAATGTAAAGGTATTAGGCAACTTATATTACATAAGATGGGGCACACTTTAATGGTGCTTTTTTACCGATAATTTAATGGATACTTGTGGCAGTCCAAATAACACTATTCATTTTATTTTATAAAAAAGCAGCAAGTAAATTACTTATTTAAACAAACCGTGCTTCATCTCCAGTTTGTAAACTCTTAATGGCACGTGATACCACAACCATATATAGGCTATATTTTGTATATGTTCAGCACTGCACAGTGTTACGAGACTTCCCCAATATTTAAATAATGTAATTCAAATACAACTAAAGTACTGAGATTCTAGGAATAAACTTATAACTGCCAAACCTACAGTTTCTATAAAATAATACTTTTTGGTTTCTGGAAATGACAGCGCTTCTCTGCAGCGTTTGAATTACACAATTTGGTACCGCCATCTAGTGGATAGAAAATGAACATCGCTTGTCTCTAAAATCGTTAGTCACAATAAAACCATATTTCGTTACCTGCTAAAACTAACTATATAAAACTGAAATTTAATGTAGCATAATATGTTACACTCGTTAGAACAATCCGGGTCGTTTTACTTACTGCGCATGCGTGAAGCACCTACAACACACAGAAAGCTAGCGATGAACTGATACAGCGATTAACCTTCAGAAGGAAGGAATATTGTTGGTAGAGCAGCGTTGTACTTTCTTCCATGCATATTAATAGAGTTACGATATCTTGTTTATTTTTATAATCTTATTCTTGACTCTTGAATTTGCATATTGGATTTGATAAGTACTACCATCACAGTAAGAACTTGCGACCCCTACACAACCTCCTGACTCCACCAAGAACGTTCTCGTTCACTGTGCCGCCCTCTACTCATTGTTGACACAAATTTAACCTGAAACCACCCATTCAAAACACTATAATATGTGTAAAAAGTTACAACATTACAAAAGTAAACCCCAATTTCTATTTAATTATAATGTCACTGCATTATAAAAACAATGCATATAAAACACATCATGCCTGTTTATAACTTTATGTTATGACTTTATGAGATTCACAAGCCTTGACTTATGTCAAAGTTTACCACAAACTTATTACTTATAAGTTTACTTATAATACTTATTAATGTTTCCTATTAATAAGCCTTCCACATTATCCATATTTATAAGCTTTAAATGTTACTGATCTCTATAAAGATTATCAATACTTGATTGTTGTGTTTAAATGAAGCCATACAATTTACAAATCACAGCATTAAAATTTTATAAAAATATATTCAAATTGGTTAATTCATTAAAGATTTATGATACAACTGTCAGAGTAAAAAGAGGTTTAAATAAATACACAAGTAGTATTTTTGAACAAGTAGTCAAAAAATGAATAACTAAAAACCAGCAATATCTTTAGCAGGATATTCTAGAAAATGTTTTGTATTGTGTTGTGGGCAAATGTTATTCCATTGTGAACAAAGTTGTAATTGAAATGTATAGATATATCTGTGTGCCTTGGCCCTTAATGTACAGAGCATCAGTTACATTTTATTTGTTGAAAAAACACATTCCTTTTTCAAATTATTGTTTCATATATCATGTTATTTACACCTTCAATCAGGTAATATATCAAATATTTACAATGTAATCATGACATGAAGCTGGTTATCAGATATTAAAAGCCAAAGATCTTCAGGTCTTGTAGAATCCCTTTTGCTGGGCACTGAAACAGAAACAGTGTAAAAAAAATGATTAATTTATGTTTTTAGTGTGTTTAGTGTTTAGTTATCTAACAATCAACAAACTTACGGTTTACAGCAGCAGTATTTGGTTTTCCGTCGTCTGCTCATCGCCATCTGTTGTAAAAAATCACAAAAAATTAATAATACTTCATTTCCACCTTTTAAAGCTTGCGTGGACATCAGGCCTGTTTGTTTTGTTGGGTTTGTTTGTTGACAGCTCTTCTGTAAACGTCTAATGTGAGTCAGTACCATGTAAATATAATAACCTGCTTTTGTCTGCGAATGGCTATGATGATGATAACAACCAGCAGGATGAAGACCACAACTCCACTAATGACAGCAACACAAAGCCAGATGTCCACTGGAACTTTCTCTGTGAAACAGTGTATTGACAACAGCAGTGTTACAAACGGCATTGCACAGGCGTCAAGATTTAAGATTCAAACACCTTAATTAATCCCAGAGGGAAATTAGGCTTTGTCTCATCACAGTTGCTCATAGGGGAAATTAAACTAGAAAGAAGGGAGAAATAGAAAAAAATATTTAACTATACAAGAAGAATAAAGAATTACCTATACAATTTATATACAAAAGTGAGCAAAGATCAATAATTAATGTGTGTCAAGTACTTTGTTTATTTGTTGACTACCTAAATAGCCATTAAATAGCAAGCCAAAAAATTATGCCAACCATGCATTTAGAGACATTAAACATTGAATGGGGTGAAATTGCCCTCAAAGATAATAAGAGGGTTAAATGAGTAAGAAGCATAAATAAAAAAAGAAACAAGAAAAAACTGCCCATCATTCTCTCCCCTCTTTCTTTCACTTTTTGAGAGTCTTACCGATTTTCAGTGTGAGCCAAGCTGATGTCAGCTTCATCTGGTTCTTCCAGAGTTCACACGTCCATCTGCCGTTGTCCTCTGCCCTCACAGTGATGGGCAGAAATGCGGGATGAGGGGATGAGCTGAGAAGGGGGTGATTGGAGCAGGAAGAAGGACATTTCCATGTCAACTCAAGCTCCTTGGGGATCGCATTTTGTTGCGCTACTGAGCATGTCAGATTCACCTTCTGGCCTTCATACAGAGGACCTGTGGGAACTTGTGCAGAAACTAACAGAAGAAGAAAAGTTGTAAGTAGATAATCTAAGACATGTTTGTATCAGTTAAATGTTTACATTTTGTTTGTTATGTAGCTGCAAAAATAGTGTATTTTAACTTTTACTTTTTAAACTTTTTTATCAGAGACATTATGTCATTATGTCATTGTTCAAAGCCTGTAATTTCTTCTCACAAAAGATGTTGTTTATAGCAAAAGCACTAAAGATGAATGGTGAACATGGCTGTAGAATAAGGTTTTAAAGCCAAGCATTTTGGTAAATAATAACTTTTGTTAGTCTGTTCCTCAAACAAAACTATCAAAGTTTCAAAAAATCTAACAGTTAAAAGTTCATATTGACAACATTTATCATCATTTTGTCTATTTTGTTTTGCAGCCTCAGGTCCCCTTCCACTTTAAATGCTATCAAAGAGAACAACATCCGCTAACACTCAGACATTCTGCTAAACAACTCCTTTGTGGAGTAAAAACAATAACAGAATTTTGTTGTTCTGTTAATAAAAAAATTCCCTCTGTTTATCAATCAATAGTATAATTTCACCTACCCTGCAAAAACTCCACCTTGACTATCCTGCTGAAAGTCTTGCCTTTAAAGCTCAGGCTACAGGTGTATTCCCCCCTGATCTTCTCAGATACCGGCAGATTAAGAATGGACAGATCTTTGTCTTTCAACTCTCTTCCCTGGACAGAGATGTATGGATCCTTTGTGGGATTCCATTGAATAGTTGGATTAATACTGAGGCTGAGAAGAGATTTTGGAGGTTGTTTTGGGGTTTTATCATCGTATGGAGGAGTGAAGCTCCAGATGCCCCCCAGTAGGCCGCTTTCATTTAAGAGGGTCCAGGGAATGTCAGAGGATAATGAACAAGGAATGTTGACCGTAGAGGTATGCAAGGCAGATATATAAATGGAATCTGCTGGAGCAGGGGAAAGATCTACAGGAAAATACAAGAAATTAAAGGAAGTTTAGGGAAATTTAAATGCTTGCAATGCAGCAGGCCAACATTGCTGTACAATGTCGTACAAATTTGTTTCTTCCGCTTATGAATCCTCACTGTACTATTATGTTTATTATATTTTGTATACTTGAATTTCCAAAAACTGTCAAGTTTTAAATATTGTTACTACAAAATACAGGAACACATACAGACAAAAACACACATAACAGTATAAATGCAATCTCACCTAAGACATGAACTGTCGTTGTTGCGTTGTATTGTAACTTGTTATACTTCACGTCGCAGGTCCAGACACCACTGGCACATATTGGCACAGTTGGAATTACAATGTTGTTTCCCTTAATTTTCAGGTTACAATCTGAGGCTCTAGGAGGAATCCATCGAACATTGGCTGCTGGTGGATTCCCTTCCAATCCACATGATAAAGACAGTTGGTCTCCAGCATTCATGGCCTGCACTTGGGGTACAGTCACTAATACAATGAAAATTAGAGAAAGACATAGGATGTCGTGTGTGTCATGATGTGATGAAACAAGTGCATTAAAATTCAATTCTGCAGTTCACATCTGTGACACTAGATGGCAGTCTTCGTTTAAATTCCCACAAAGGTTAACAAACTCAAGAGACGTATTATTTAATTAATAAATTAGGTCAATAAAACTAGTCTAACTAAATTGTTTGTATGTTTAAGATGAGGGTTTTAAAGTTGTTTTAATTGTATATTATTTGTTCTTTATTTCTGTCGCGCACAACTCCCTGTAATTTGTCTTACCACGAAGCAATCTGTAGGTCTTAATATTAATTTTTGTGAACGCTTGTTGTTCGCAGCGGAAAACTCCAAAGTCAGTTTCCTGTACTGGTGAAATTTGGAGAGAGAAATCGGATAACAGGGAGAACCGGTCGCTTCCTAAAGGATACACATATATGTGCAGTTATATCACCACAGTATAAACATTATTGCAGCACATGCAAAAAAAAAAACAAACCAAAACAAAAACTTCAATCTCACTCTTTGGCATCGAAGTATAAGGGTGTCTTGTCATGCACACGGTATCCCCGCAGAACCAGTGAACATACAGGTTTTGAACGTCAGTTCCTCCATGCAGGTCTATAGGTAGAACTATAGTTCCTCCTACATGTGCGTACAGTATGTCTGATGGAGACGAACACATACAGTGAGACGCTGCTTATAGGCTGCTATTGAGTTTGATACCGAGTTCTACTCACCATCTTCGGCTTTAAGGAATCGGAGGGCCAGAAATATTAATATCCAGTACAACATTATTATCTTCTCAGAACAGAAACAAAACGGAAGTACTTGATCTATAAAAAAATACATTAAACTGACATTGATTTATAGCCATAGAGAAATACATGACAAATAAAATCACATAAGTAGTTTTTTTAGGGTAGGCGGAGTTATTTAGGAGCCCTTTATAAACTTTCAGAGCCCTGAACAGCATCTAGTTTTTAATGCCAATGTATCAACTTATTAAACTAAGTTGACAATGTTTGATGTATTGATTAAGCTACTGTCAGAACATTAAAAATGATCTGTGTTAGCAAATGTTATGTTGTTTTTATGTTTTTTATATGTTGTCTGTATGTTGTTATCTTTAAAAACCATAGTCTAGCTGAAGAGAATTATAACATTATAACACCTGTAGCACATGTATTACTTACAAAAAATTGAACAGCCTTTGTTACTGTTATTTAAATTGGAACACTTTTGATATTGCTTCAGCAGAAGTACAATGGGGCAATTTTAGATACTGACACTCCTGGGGGCTTTGGGGTTACAAAAGCTGTTGAGAATCACTGCTTTAGAGGAAGGAAGGGGGTTGTGGTGGGCTCAGTGATTGAGGGAAACAGTGAGAGTGAAGGATGGTGAGGGGGAGATAAAAGCTTTGTGGTGGGCTACGGGTTACAGACACAAAGAAAGCGAGTGCTAGTGAAGAAACATGAAAGGCAGAAACACAGCCAGAGAATGAAGCCGTGAGGTGGGTCTGTGGTGGGCTGAGATTGTACGAGGAGAAGAGTCACATCCCTCTAGTTTTCACCTCTTCACCTCCTCCTTTATAACACCCCCTCTCTTCCTCTCTTGTTCCACGAAAGGCGGATCTCTCCACGCGTACACACAGATAAAAGTACACCACACGCTGCTGTTGTTGGTGTATGTGAGCTGGGAGTGTGGCAGGCATTATATCTTACTTTGGCTTTTTATCTCTCACTTTTATTGTGTGTGTGATTTACACAAATCTTTTTTCACACTTCCTCTACATTTTGTGAAGTTTGTGATGTTCACATCACTCTGATTACATTCAATTGAAAGTTGAAGAACCTTGTTTTATTTTATTTATTTAGCCTTTTTTAACCTTTTTTATTTTTTATTAACTATTTAAAAATGAACTTTCACTTGTGTCATGTTCACAATATTTAAAAAGTGGAGCTATATGTAAACTATTTTAACTGAGTTGTTTCAAATATTGACTTTCAATAGTACTTGGCTGCTAATGTTGCAATGCATTTTGGGTAATTGTTATTCTATCACTCTTTGGCACTGCACCATTACATACTTGAGTAATGCGTTTCCGAAAGCTTGTTCTGGTATGTATATTTTAATATTTGCGCATAATGTAATTTATTAGCATTCTGAATATGTTTGCAGAGTAGGTTGTGTCAATAATGCTTACATAATCAAATGATGCTGATGGGCTGTTTAGATAATTGTGTTTTTTAATAAATAATTGAACAGGTTTTTCTAATAAAAGTGCTGGTTGAATATAAACTTAAAGTAACTTATTGAAATTTAAGTAACTTAAAATAACTTGAATTTTCCTTGTACAAAGAACTAAAGCTTTTCTTTGTAGAAACTGCAATCAAGTTAAGTTAAATCAAGCCACTAAAATTGATTCAAATAGAATCTGGTTAATGTTATTGCATGAAACCACTTGATGCAGCATACAGAGAAATATTACATTTTTAAATTATAGCAAATATTTTAAACTTTTAAACTTAAACTTTTGTTATAGATGCCAGTATCATATGCATCACTTGACTTGTCTGTCACTTTGTAAAACTGACTTGCTCTACACGCTACATAATATGTCGATCTGAGCTTCAAATCCAGTCATGTTTGCCATTATAACTATTCGGCATATTTTTTAGTTTGTGAAGTTCATGTTAAAATTCCCCAATTTCAGCATTTGATTCCATAGACAAATTTGTACGATACACAATTGGTATTCAGTATCCTGATATCCAGTGTAAACTGTTCTGAAGCAAACCCACAAAATCAGGTCACCTGATCTGTTTATGCATGTTTGATTCTGTTTCTGTTATGTTATCTCAATTATAAGAATTCCAGTATAGAAACAAGCTTTGCAGGCTGTCTTAATGGATATGAGAAATGGTTACATTACAACTATTTTAAGTGTGTGTGTGTGTGTGTGTGTGTGTGTGTATAGAAAGAGAGGGGGGAGGCACACAAGGAAACATAAAAGAGAGATGTAGAGATAGAGGCAGCAGAAGACTGCACCTGAACATCTAGCCCAGAAAGACAGATGATCAGGGCTGTGGTCAGGATGAAGGTTAAACAGAAACACAGAGAGAGAATACAGAGAGAGAGAGAGAAAGAGAGAGAGAGGTGGAAGAAAGTGGGGTGGGGAGGATTACCATGAACCATGAACTTGATTTGCTTTAAAACACATGTGATCGACTTAAACATGGGTTAAACACAATAGTAAATTTTGAGGCAATTTGAGTTTTTTTAAAAGAAACTGTTCTAAAGAAATTTGAATTTGGACCTTAATTCTAAACAGAACTGTTCTCACAGTTTAAACAGAACTGTCTCACAGTTAATAACGGCTTGCTCTCTTTACATGAGCGGTTGAATGACAGAACCTAATACAGGCCTGAGGGTCATATTTTACAGCTGGTCTCAGCATGGCATGACAAACTATAACTCTCCTCAAATGTGCATTGACATCTTTAGTGTTTTGATACTTAAAACAGATATTGTGTAGTATTGATACAGACTGTGTATATATGCCGTCATTAAACTGAAAAGACGGAAAGTGCAGCATATCCTATTCAAAACAATTCAAAACAAGATCAATAAATTTTTATACGGCAACTTTATCAACAGGAACAAACAGATGCATTTTAGTTTAGGTCCAAAACACTAAAAGCGATTAATTCTCTATTTTAATCCAGGATTACAATTACAATAGAAACAATAAGGAAAAGTTAAATTAGTTCTAATAAAGACTAAACACTGTGTTTTATTTTATTTTACCCATGTATCAATATACTTACCTTATGAGCAAAACGTGGTATCACTTCTTGAGAGTCGTACACAGATGTGTTCACTTATACAGGCCAAAGTATTTCTTTTTAAACACCGCTGACACCTCCCCTCTGTCTGATTGGGCTAAGGGGTGACAGAAAACATCCGGTTATTTGCAGATGTTTGTTAAATTTAACAGTGTTTTTTTTAATAAAAGACCTTTGTTGACAATTGCCATTAATTACTTTTCTAAAAGACATTATTGTTAGTAATGACCTTTATAAAATGCTAATTTACAAAAAATATATGGGGAAAAATTCAATGACAAAAAACGTCACATACATTCGTTAAATTTTCTTTAATGGATTATAAACAGACGTTGTTTGGTTATTCCCAAAAAGGATTTTCTGAGGATGTTTGATTTAATTGTTTTTATTGTGTTTTTAGTTACGCCTAAACTGGACAAGGTTTCAAATCATAGGTAATCATACAAACACACAATCAGTTACGCAGCAGATAAACAGGGAAATAGTTAGGGTTATGCGTAATGCTAATGAACAGTTAACAATAGGAAGAGAATGCAGAGAAACAACCATTTAAACAAAACAGAGATGTTTAGAAACAGAAAGTCACATGAAATTTACACATGAAAAAACATTGTTCTAAAGCAAATTGTTCAATGGACTTAACATTTAAAAACCACTTGTAAATATTAATGAAGATTCTTTTAGGACTTTAACCCTCTGAGCATAACAATAAAAACTGTTCAGAAAAGTTTTACTAAAGTTTGTCCTTTATTGTCTTAGATATGTTAAATCTCATTTTATATCATCTGTTAAAGAAATTATTATTCAATTGAACCTGAATGTGTAGCTGTGAATCTCACAAATGTTGGTGGTAAAATGTAACTATTCATTACAAAGAACAGGCATTTGATTTTGATAACGACACACACACAAGTGAATACACACGACACAAATCCTGTGAACGCAATGTTTCTATTCAATACGTATAGGTTAAATTTAATATGTTTGTTTTATGTGCAATAATAAGCAAAATAACAAGGTTCCACATGCGTTTGAAATATTGATTTAAAATAGCAATGGCTATTTGTTAATATCAAAGTTAATTATTTCTAATATAACTGCAACACAGCTTACTTTTACTGCAGGTTAACTTTATCTGCACAACAAATCTTAAGAGTTTTGTAATAACTTACATGCTTTTCAAGTCACAAATATTCATACTTTACCTAAAATACTTAACTTCTTTTTATATGTTCATTGTTTGTAAGATGATTGTTACCTTAAATGCAATTAAATAAGTAAAATACCTTAATAGTACAAATTCATTTAAAATACAAAATAACCCTTATAAATAATAATTATTTTGATGATTCCTTTTAATTTAATTCATCACATGTTTCTTGGGTTTAGCAAAGACCCCTATTCTTTCTAACTGTCTGCCTGAGGTGTTATTGAACTGGCTATGGTTCTATGTACAGTATATGATGTTAAATAAGCTTAATGTTATATTGCAGGGCTCCTAAAAGCACATACACATCATACATATAGAACATACATACTGGTGACATGCAATTATTAGCTGAAAGACCACCTGATGTGTCCCTGAAAAATTACTATTTTTGTCATTGTCACCTATGTAAGCAGGTTGATTCAATCATAATATATATATATATAATATTTCTGACTTGACTAAAACCTGTCAATTTTACTACATAGAAAGCATTTTAGATTACTTGACAAAACTCTTTTACTGTGCAGTAAAAATCTTCCTAGTAGAACCTAGTATAATCCTAGTATAATCTTCCTAGTATAATCTTTTGTTTTAAAATGGGTCTTTAAAACCTCTTTGATTCTGTTAAGAACCTTCATATGTGACCGTGAATTAAGCATCTTTGTCAATATACACTTGTAAGAAACTGTAAAGAGTGTAAACAACAGGTACTGTAGAGTATATTTAAGTGCTGTATAGAACAAGGGTGGTTTGTAAAGGGGAACCACATGAAGGCTGAAACAAACATGTTGCCTGCCTTACATCTGCGTCTGAGGTTTTACCTCACTGTCATTCTCTCTCTTCCTGTCATGCTCTGCTCGTCTTTGTCAGAAAAAAATAAGTTAAGCGTTAAACAGTTCTTTGTCCTTCATATCAGCATTCACATTAACCTGTCAGTACTGCTCTCCTATGTTTAACTCTGATTGTGGTATGTAATATACATGTTTCTATAAGGTTCCAACTGCTGGATGCTAAGGTTAGGGGTTTGAAGCCTATGTGTCTACATTGTTCTCATTTTTGTGTTTTCGCTGTGCTCTGAGCTGAGAGGAAAGACCCGTTTTAGAGGGATCCCTCATTAGTCAGAGTCTGAAAGGGTGTCAAGACAATCATTACTGAAAGAGTGAAAGAAAACTAACATGTAGGAAAGAGGCGGTTGTGGGCGATTTATTTCAATATGTCCCATACAGGTTTTTGTTATGTGTTTCCCCTTCACTGATTGTACTTGACATAAAAAACATTGGTATTGTTTTCATCACTATTTTTAACTTGTATAAAGGCTGTTTAGCCTCATTATTTGCACTGTTAGTACTTTGTGTCAGTACGATGTGTAGTCTGCTAAAATTAGCATAACAGACTATGAGAAATGTTTGAGTACTTGTTTGTGTGATTTGCTAATATTATCTGACTAACAAGGACTCCCTTTACAGACCTGAATCCTTAGAAACATTCAGTTATTCACAAACATCTGCTTTCATTGTGGGTCATGCGGGGAAATGGTGAAAACCTGTGAAAGAACTGAAATAGTTAAGATGAGCGAGCTATGTTTAGTTTTGATATGCTGTTAAAATGGGTGACATGCTGTTAAGATGGACGCCATGAGGAGCGATACAGGCAGCAGCTTGTTATTGTCTATTGTAATGTATGATTACACTGCAAATGATCTATTTTTAAAAAGTCAGTGGAAAATACATAGAAAGCTTAATTGTATTTGTCTCTTGTTCTTGAGTTGTCAGTTACAAACCTTTTCCAATCCTCCATATAATGAAGTAAGTCTTGTAGGTTTGAAATGCAACTATGACTAAATGTCAGTGGAAAAAACAATAAGAGAAATAGAGAAATTACTGGCATTTGGTCTGGTGCTTGCAAAAACGTATGTTTATGTACAGAAGATTAAATCATTTTCTACACAGTAACTTTTGAAATGTTACGATTTATTCCATTACGCAATTGTTCATTTTGTTTGACGCTGTATGTACATTGTAATTTCCTGATATCTGCAAATGGCTCTTCTGGTTAATGTATTTTCACGAAATGTCATGATAAGTTGTTTTACATAATCTGCCATCAGTAATTTTGCTATCCTTTCCCTTATTTTCAGATCGTATTTCAAATGTAATATACAGCTCTGTGTAAAAACAATCATTTATGGCTGAAGGGTGTAGCTTGGTTTCAGCAGTGGGAGTGCTTCTAGGGCCCCACAGGTCAAAGTTTGCCCAAACAATATCTACCTTTCATTCTTCAAAAGGTTCCCAAAACATCCTGTACACTGTTTGAGATAAATACTTCTCAAAACGCTTTTCATGTTTTGTAGATGTTTAATTGATTATCTTTCATTAATCATATGTTTTGTTCCACACTGAAACTGTCAGATAGGAAAAAACTGTGTGTGTGACACACAAAAAGTGTGTGTGTGGTGTGTGGGACAAAGCTGAAGTGAGAGGAGACATAGAGAATAATGTTTGTATGACACACTGTGAAAGAGGGAATCCTGCTCTCATTATGAAAATCACTCGCTCCTTCTGTAGCATAACTGCAGCTTCTAACACAAAATACCAACATCAATTGATTCAATTAGCTGCACTGTCCTATGTAGTTCATTTCTATCATGATTGTTCTGCATGTCCTGGATGTCTGGATGTTCCAGATGTCTGGATTTATATTAAGATTAATTTACATTATAAGATCATGTTATGATTTAAAGTGATTTATTTTCAAGATACCTAAAATATATTAATCATGTCCTTGATTGACAATCTTTGTACGATTATCCTGTAAATATCCAAGATACTGAACTAATTTAAATAAGGCTTCCTGTTACTTCCTGTATTTTAGATTTAGTTAACTGGAGGGTTCTAAACATGATATGCTCTTGACAGGCTATAAGAGGAACAGAGGCACAACCAGTAATGCTGTCCACAGGCCCTTCTTTAATAACAGGAGTCTATGCATAAAATGTTGCTATTGTCCCCTAGGTTTCAGTGATGATAATGGCCCCTGTGGAATCTCTACTATGAAGTTTTGCATATTATGTCCTATTGATTTAACGTAGGCCTTTGATTTCATTAAATTATTTAAAATGTATCAGGTCAGCGCTTCACTGACAAGAGTGGCACTGTTGCATCACTAAATGCATTTAAATCATTATCCCAATTACTTCCAATGTTGTTTAATCTTTCAGTAGCTATAGCATAAATGCATCTGGACACACCCATCTTAGCTTCTATTTATTGTTAGTGTATTAAAGCAACCTGTCATTAGTAGTTATTAGTTATAAGTAGTTAGCAACCTGTCATTAGTAGTTGTTAGTTATTAGTAGTTAGCAACCTGTCATTAGAAGTCCAAGGTAAATAAGAGTTAAGGTTGACTATTCTCTCTGAGACCTTCCACAGAGACAGCGTGACAAAACTGTTTGCCGCTTACACTAAAGATTAGTTTGCGAACAAACTTGCAAACTACCAGATGCTATTTATAAAATATTACTAAAATATACTATGATAAAATTTGTCGCTGTGCATATGGATACACTAAATAAATAATACAATATCCTGTAGGATATTATTCTGTCCATAGATTAAAATGCATGCAATTTTTGGCACTGATAAAACTCTGCTATCATGTCTCACAAACAGTGTAAAATCTAAAAATTGTTAATAAATAATCTTTACTTATATGATATTTGCCAAGTATGTGTGAATCAGTTGTTATTCCACGCAGCATTTGTTTGTTTTAATGGATTTCTCATTTCTCTCACAACACAGACTCTACAAATATTATGCTGTTGTAAATAACCACTGTCATAAACTATTGTTTTGAACCTGTAATATTTAATATTGCATCTACAACAACTGATAGCGCAAGGTGACATTGACTAAGTGCATACAGTAAATAAGTTACATGTGCTCAGGTCAATGTCTACACCAGGACAAATGTGTTAATGATGTTTTGACTGTTTAAACAAGTTGATTTGTTTTAGATTTTGTTGAAAATGCATCATGCCATGACAGAATATAGATAAAGTCACCAAAATATATAATAAAGCGCCTATAACTGTCTTTGCCTCACGCTTCTAATTCAGATATTTGCGATCAAAGACTCTGCTTAACTATGCTGTCAATCGTTTGAAAGTATTAGACGGTGACACACAGACTGTGTGATATATTAATAATAATAACATGGTTTGCATTACAACTGCCCTGAATTTTGCCCTGTTTCAACTGCGACCTGGCATTGTAAGTGCTAACAGCCTTACATTATTTAAGATGCGCTAAATATCTGCAAGTGTTTGAATCTCTGTAGTAACCATTTAAGCTAACATATAGTGACCTCAAAATGTATTTGGACACTTAAGCCACAGTTAAATGTTGCATAAAGTGTTTGAATTGTATTAAATTACACAGTATTACAAACTGAGGCATTTATTTTCAAAACAAAAACATTCTACGAGTAGACGTTTGTCAGGTCTGAAATTAAGAAAGCAATACATATACTGTTTAAAATGACGATAACAACTATTTTTTACTCGCAACATATCAATGTGAAATTATTGTGAAGAACTACACCTGTGGTTACTCTGCTATTACCCTTGCGTGAACTTGAGGGGCAATGACTTACAGCCACTAAAAGTCTTCATTGAAGAGTTTATTAGAGAGTTGTTTTAAAGTTACTTGTGCCACTACTTTTGATTTGATATTTTGTATGTATTCAATCAGATTGGGCCACTGTATTAAATACAAGTTGGTATCACTGCACCAACTTATACTGTGGACAGATTTTCACCAAACAGAAAATTATCCTGGTGTCTCAAACTAAATAGCAGTTACCCTTTGGTTGTGCAAATTATTCCCAAAACCTTTGTGTCCTGCACAGTTAGCATCAAACAAAGAACAGCCGACGGGAAACATCTTCCAAAATATTTATATTAATCATTACATTTTCTAATTATGTTTTGTGACAAATCCTCGTATTTAATGTACACTTACCTAAATGTGCATACTTTTTAAATATACCTTGATTTATTTTTTCAATTGATATTGAATAAAATGTAGCAAATACTAATTTAATTTAATTGATTGCAAACAATAGCCTAAGCATTTATCGTATCACATAGTTGCTAAACTTCATACAACTCTAAATACCACCACAAACACTATGAAGTGTTTGACATGAATCATAATTCAGTTATAAAGAGTACATACAATAGTATCGCTTTAGATGCCCGTACTTAGGGTTCGGCCTACAGCGCATATTTCAAATAAACACACACAAGTGACCTATTGTAATAACACACATAATATCTGTGAATGTTACACATAGTGCAGGCTGACAGTTTCCAACTAAAGTAACATAATATAAAAATACACATTCACAAACACCAATTCCAAACCATTAAACATTTTCAGGTTATTACTTTGCAGTTAGATTTTCTAGAAGATGTGTAAATAAACATACCAATACTCTAAAAACATCTTACCTAATGTTTTTCATTTTATTATCTAACTATTCTATTGATTATTGTTAGATAATTGATCAAACTATTGATAAATCATTTCAGGAATGTTATCGTTATACATTCTAACCATTAGATCTGAAACAACCTGATGGTTTGTTGCAGATTAGCATCTGAAACAAATTATGCTAGAATATACAAAATACATTTAAAACCCATATGAAGTTAATTAAAAACAAATGTTGCTACTAACCATTTTAACAAGCAAACTACATCTCAAACACTGTGACTATTAAACACTATTTTGTGTTACACTATTAAACAAGAAAACCCGTAGCAAAAGGCAGGTTAGTTTACAATAAGCAACATTGTTTGTGTTTAATGTATAACAGAAACAGACAATACTTACAGTGCTGATGAGATGAGAGTGTGTGTTCTGTTTAGGATCAGAGAGCTACACTGACATTTTCTTCCAAACACACACATCACAACACAGAGACAGGAAACTACAACTTGATTTGCGTAGCTCTACAGCTCATCTGTTTGTGGTTCTTACATGTGTTTTAGTTTGACAGATCTGTTCTGTTTACCTCTGTTTAAGTGTCACTCTGGTTTTTATTCCACGTATCTCTTCATACGTATCTTTGTTTCACATTGTACCCTTTGTAAAACGTTTTGCCGTAACATACTTCAATGTATTTATTTTCTGGTTCTGGTTAATTTTCTTCTTTGCAATGTATGTATTGTTAGCTTGTGACATCTGTAGTTGTACACACATACTTGTGTGATTAAATTTACTTAAACATTCTTCACATACAAAATGTAATTGCTGAATATATTTATGATTGCGTATCAAACACACACACAGTGATTTTATTCATTTATTGTAGTCTGATGTGCATGTGCAGGGACACCTGTGAATAGAAACAATTCCAGCTGCACCAGTTTAAGCAAATTCCACTCATTTAAGATACAGCACAAATGTAATGAACTACAGCAAGAAAATTCTGATAATATAAGTCACTTTGGACAAATGAATGACAGACACGTCCATGTAACAAACACACACATGCAAAAACATGTTAGGAGAGAATTAAATCATTTTATTGTTTAAACAAAAACTGAAACATTCAACATTCTGTCATTTGAAGTACAGGCTTGAAAACATCTACACTCTATTTAGAAAACATACAAAAAATTTTAGAAGATACAGTAACAATTAAATGTTTTTAACTATCCTGTTTAATTTGTTGCAAATCTTACAAGCATCATTTATCAGTAAGCAGTAACCACATTTAATACATTTGCACAGTGTGTTATGATTTTAAGAATTCTTTGACTCTTTTACAGACCAGTAAACGTTGCTCTCAGTTATATGGTTTTGTATTGTGGTACGTATTACGCTGTTGTCTGGGAACAGGAAGTGGCCTCACCTGCTTTGCAAGCTCCACTTCTCTCTCAGATCTTAAAAGAAACAAATGTTGTAAGACACTGGAGTCTGGGGCTGGACATTAATTCATATACTTCCAACAAATAAAAAGACTTGTGCCCCAAAATACATTTATTAGTTGTCAACATAACATCCCTTTTACCAGTAAATGTAATGTTATGTACTAACAATGTAATGGACTGTACTGAATTACAACCGAAAAATAAGTAAAATTGGACAAAAAGTGCACAAATTTGAAACAGAAATCCCAAATGTGATTAACATGCATATCATTGTAGAAGAACATAAGAGTAACGAAGAACAAACCTGTTGCATTGGCAGTAGTCTTTGGCTGTAAGAGGTTGTCGCATGGACCTCAATTTTCTCACTCGCTTCTACAGAAAGAGACAAACATTTAATGATCCTGATGTTTTTATTCCTTCACTCACTCTGTCTTTCTCACTTGCTCTCACCTTTATTCGTTTATTCCTTTGGTGGACAACAACAACTAAGATAATAAGTCCAAGCAGAACCATAAAACCTACTCCTGCAGCAATCCACACCCACAGCTGTACTCCAAACACATCTTTGGTCAAAGGTCCCTCACCCAGAGGTTTGTTCCCAACGGGTCTCACCTTTCCACCTGATATTCAAACATCATTACATATGGGAAGGCATAATTTGTGTTGTAGAAATTAATAGTTGAATTTTATAGTTCTAGCAGTGCAGTTGTGTTTACCTGACTCGCTGGATACAACGGTCAACATTGTGCTGGCAGTTAGCATTTTTCCATCCTCAAACTCCACGGTACACACATATGTACCTTCATCACTAGGCTGCACCTAAAATATTCCAAATCAAAGAGCTTTATTGTCAAGGGTGCTAGCATACACTAGGAATTTGATACCATGATAATTCCCTGACAATCCTGCAAAAGGAATAAGACATAGAATACTCACATTAAGCAGTGTGATGTCATAATTTGTGCTTAGTTGTCCACTTGTAAAAATGACTTCTGATGAATTCTGACCCTGCCACTGTAAGATGCCATTTGTGCTCTGTAGGGTTGGGAAAGCGACTTTGGAACGGTGATTAGCTTTCCATTTTCCACCCTGTACATGCTTAGATGTAACCCAGGGGAGAGAACAGGGCAGAATTATGGCGCCCCCTTGATGCACTTCAACATCATTGGACTGGAGACCTGAGGACCCAGTGTCAGCAGAATACACAATATCAGCACAACATCACACAACGCTAGCCTTGCTAAGCAAAACTAGCACTTTTGCAATCAATAGAATTAGAATAAAAACAAAGTTTTAAAACCTACCCCGTACATCCAATGTTACACCTATCTTCAATTCCTGGACCTGACATGTCCACTGGCCCCCATCATGTGAAGTCACAGACTTCAGCTTAATCACTTGGTGTTTTTCATTATGCGGCTGACCATTAGGTCTCAGCCACTGAACTTCAACTTTAGAATCTTCTACATTACAATGCAATTCAGCATCACTAGAGAGGAGAAGTCTTTTGTCTGGTTTAACAGAGACTAAGAGAAACAAATGAGTAAAAAATTACTATATAATAAATATAGTAAATGTGTAAAAACAAAACAACTGAACAACTGAAACAACAATTCTCTCTCTTAGCATTCTCCCACCTGATACGACATAAACATTGTATGTTTTTCCTGACTGTGTACAGAAGTAAACTCCAGAGTCACGTGGTTCCAGTTTGGGAATCTTCAAAGTGTCTGACCGCACATTTATTTTATCACGTAAATGGGAAGGACCTGTAAAGATGACGTAATTCACCAATAAAGTAGTTATACATTTGTAAAAGATGAATCAAATGTTGGAACAAATTGCATTTTGTAGGAAAGTAGAAGAAAAAATGATACCTTTCCGTTTACTTCCTGCTCTGCCATCAACAAAAATGATGAGAACATTGTTAAATTTCCACTCAATATCACTGTTTGAAGGTACACCACACGCCATGGAAACTTCATCCCCAGCTTGCCGATATAAATCCTCACATTCGCCAGGGAAAACACAAATGACTGTCCAAACGCGGAAGGAGAGAAACTGTCAATTTTGTTCAAACTCTACAAATTTCTGGACAATCATTTATAACAGGCAGGAAATTGCAATAGTTATATTTTAAGGTATGCTTTAAGTGTTTTATACTCACCAAGAATGAGAAAAGATGTGCACCTGAATATAGCCATTCTTCCTATAAAGAAACAAAGGAAATTGTTTACAACTTTTAAAGAAAAGGCCAAGAGTTTTGTGAGAATTCATTTGGTATCATTTGCAATCGTTGTTTACATACTATTGTTTAAAAGAGGATGGACAAGTAAAGCGTTTAAAAATCCATGCAGCTAAAGACCGCAAAACAACTTCCTTTAAAGTTGTTTCACTCTCTCTCTCTCTCTCTCTCTCTCTCTCATCCTCGCTTTTCCTGTAAACAGCCTATAATATTAATCGACGTAAATCATAAAAATAATAATAGATAGTGAAAATGTAGTTACAATATATAAAACTAACCCAGCTAAACATGCGACCATACGGTTACAATAATTATATTAAGATTATACCCAGATCCTATTTTTGCCGAGAAAGAAAAAAAATGTAAGTTTATTTTATTTTTATTTATTAAGCAGTATAGTGCATCTCTAATTTAACTTTATCAATAGAAAAATATCGCTACATTTTATTCAGTATAATCGTGTGGATTTCTTTTAGTTCTCTATGTTTAAAATTCAGTTTATTTAAATCC
Source organism: Yasuhikotakia modesta (assembly GCA_036877545.1). Classification (NCBI taxonomy): domain Eukaryota; kingdom Metazoa; phylum Chordata; class Actinopteri; order Cypriniformes; family Botiidae; genus Yasuhikotakia; species Yasuhikotakia modesta. The sequence goes on from JBAJNP010003986.1 coordinate 27,160, forward strand.
CTAATTGAAATACTTAACATCTGTGCATGGAAAATAAAAATAAAAAACGAAATTTATTTTAGAAACTTGTGTCTTAACGAAACAATTGCCGATCGAGTATTAGAACTGTGCATGAAAACGGTGCGTAAAACGTAGTACTATTTTTTTTTACCACATACAAAATTACATCACTGACTTATTTAATGTATTTTTTAATGTAGTTTAATCTCTATTATTCCTGTTTTCCTAAACATGGTTATATCTTATTAGATATTTTATTTTTAGTAAATGAAATATTTAAGTCTAAAATAAAATTAAGTCCTGCGATATGATGCATGATAATACTCACAATTAGTTGCGTCAGACTGTTTTGTTGACAAAAATTTGTTGAAATTCTGCACCTAGTCCAACTGGCAAACTTTACAAAAACCTGTGACTGAGAAAACTGCTAACCACACCAGAAGTTGCAAGAAAACGGAAGGCAGAAAAAAATCAAAATGCAAGAGCCAATGTAGGGCGAAGAACGCTTTCGTTTCTCAGATGGAGTTTACAAAGGGAGTTTCTTGAAACAAGGGTTACATTCGGGAATTCAATTTATAAATATCTCAGTCTTCATAGTAATCTTATGTGTGTG
>JBAJNP010003987.1:0-13577 GCA_036877545.1 Yasuhikotakia modesta
TGTGTGTGTGTGTGTGTTTACATTAAATTTACATGCTTTTCAAGTAGGAGCTGTATAAGTTTGGGCAGGGGTGTGTTGTATGACTACAAACTTACAAAATGTTATGAGTGATTTATATTACAGTAACAGTATAAACCACAATATACTTATTTTACCTGAAATGTTTTTTACATGAAGATTAGTATTTTATTAACCTGGGGTCACTGCAAAAACAACTTCACACTGTGTAATATAAATAAAAAATTAATTGTATAGTTCTAGATTTGAATTATGATTAGATTAGAGAGACGCTTTTAAAGCCAATGTAGAATTCTATCATTGAAAATATTTACATCACACTAACCCATCCTAGACTCTAAGTGACTGAGACCACATGTATTCAGATGGGTTTCCATATACAGAATGTATATCTGTGCTACAGACGAGACCTCTAAATTTAAATTTACTTAGAGGTTCACCTTGTGAAGCAGATTAGCCAGCTCAGAAATTTGCCTGACTCACATGCCACAGCTACCAACTTGACACATGCTTCCCTTGTGACACTATTTTCGAAAATGCTCAAAGCCTAACAGCTCGGCATCTGTGAAATTGGCACAAATTTGTATTAATGAACTATAAGTAACTCAGATTCACACTGCAAGGCTCAGTGGCAATTCCCTTAATAGGAACCTTTTAGCACCAATTGGAGGCCGCTAATGGTGCCTCCAATTCACAGCTAACTTCTCTAAGCTAAGGAGAAGCAGTACTACAGTCTTATAGCACAAGCTAGCCTTAGTCTGCATGCACTTTGTCTGATAAAATGGCAATAGCTGGTCAATAACAATAGCTGGTGAACCACTGAGTACAGTAGGGGTTGTGCTAAAAGTGCAGCTATTTTTACATTTCTTTCATTGGACAAAACTTGTTGCTTATCTGAAGGATTTTCTCTTATTATTCCATGTCAGAAAAGGTCACCTACGTGTGTCTTTGATGTGTTTCTGTCAATGTGCTTTATAAACTTTAAAGCCCATTTTGTCATCTACTGTGTGCAAATTGCCCATTCAAAAAGTCAGATTGTTTAGAAATAGCACACATCTATTCAGCCAGCTCTGATATTTTATACACTTATAACTTCAGCATAGACAATATTAATGCTTTCTGTGTCACATTTTTAGGAGCATGTAAGCAGTATGTTTACATTTTTTGTTTTTCCGTGTAGTTATATGTAGACAGGCTTTGTAGTTGTGTGTGTGTGTGTGTGTTTGTACCAGCAGACCCTACAGCGGTGCTATTCTTGGCCCCTGACTGGACACACACAAACCCTCATTTTTCCTCTTTTTATTTGACCTGTATAAGTCATTCAGTGCTTTAGGTGCAAAACACACCTGTTCAGTCACCCATTACAACAACTGATGGTGGACCTCCATTATGGTTGTTCCCACATTTATAGAGAATTTTCTAGAGGAATATGTTCATTTAATCACTATACAGAGGGAAACTCTGCTATTAATATATGAATGTCATAATATATAATTTAATGTGAGAATATATATATCTCATATGGCTGTGGATAAATAAACAGCTTTTTACGTGAGTACTGTCAATAGTTTTTGTAGTGTGTACACTGTTCAGGATGCTGTTACTGTCTTCTAAAACCACCTTACATTTAGTGAAGCTGGAAGGACAATGCAAGTGTATGTGTGTGTGAAACCATCTATTAATGCGTTGCAGTGATATATTGAACATAACTGATACAAAAGGGATTTAGTGATCTGACATTAGCAAATAACAAACAAGCACTCACGTATAAATGCACTCTGTCGCTCTCTCTCTCTTTTATGTCCTTGTTTTCTCTCTTTCGTTCTCCATTTACTTTCTCTTCCTGTTTATTTCTGCATGAATCCTCATTAGATGTGAAAAACATGCTGGTAGTTAACAAGGGGCCAAAATGAGCTCTCTCTCCAAGTGGCAAACGCATGAAAAATTGGCTTTCCTGAATTAAAAAAAGGAACTGTATTTAGACCTGCAGAATTGCATGGTTTACTTCAAATTATGAGAATGCTAATCTGACCCCTGCCGATGTAAATGACAGAGCAATTAAAATCAAAGACACAAATCGTCTAATAAAGAAAACATCTGTTGAGAATTGCGCATCTTCATACAATCTCAGTGGATAAATTACCCTCAGAGGTTTATACAGGAACGTTATTTTTCACCAGAACTTCAGATGGTGACATATGTGGAATAATTCTTGTATTAAACCAAAAAATATTAGAATTAAAATCAGAATACTTGTGACTGGAACGACAGGGAAAAATGTATCTCATCTTATATGATGTTGTCCCTGATCTTATATTTATATTTAAATGAACTCATGTCTTCTGAAGCAGAATGGTGGTTTTCTAAACCATCAGGTAGGATTTTTATATCACTCAGTAATTCATCAGGTAAATAAATTACCTCAGCGCTGCCAGCATCAGGCTCAGTGAATGCGGGCACATGGTGGCAGTCGTATAAAGCAAACAGAAAAGGAAACGGAAAAGAGCTTTGCTTCCCCCATCCTAATCTCCTTAAGGATCTGTTTGAGGTGACGTTTTGCGTTTGCGCTTAAGCGTTCTCACGCTCCTCATCCACTGCAAAATAACTGTGACATCTAGCCAGGTTTTGCCACATCAGTTTGTGTTGTACAAGCTTTTGTTGGGTGTTTGGTGAGTGGAGTGTAAGACAAAGTCATACTTTGTTTTCTATTGCATGCATGTGTTCCTTTAGCTCAACTGGTAAAGCATTGTGGTAGCAGCGCAAGGGTTGTGGGTTCGATCACAGGGAATGCAAGCACTGATAAAAGTGTATACCTTAAATTCACTGTAAGTTGCTTTGGATAAAAGCATCTGCCAAATGAATACATGTAAATGTACTTTGTATTATTCTGTGTAAATAGAAGTAAAATAGCTTTATGTAAAAGCAGGTGTGTCCCCTTTAAATTGTGCTTTACTGACTAATATAGAAACTTATTTCTATATCTTTTAATAATTCAAGGCCTTTCTGGGTTTTCCTAGGTGCTACTATGTGCGTAATATCTTTGAGCATTTTCCTGTATGCTGTCTACTCAAAAATCTTTGAAAGCTTTACTTGCATGCTAATAAACTCCCGTTGATCATTCATTTAGCTCTTATCAGAAATCTCCTGCTCTCTGCCACATACATTTTTTAGATCTCCCTTTCCTGCTACACAGAATATTTTCCTGTCTGTGCAACATCAGAAGTGTGCGGATATGCCCATGTGACTTTTAGAGGAAACATTGCCCATAGAAGTCTAAAAGTATCTAGACTAAAAATCAATGTGAAAGACACAGTGGTTCAATAGTTCATTTTTTTGTTTGTTTGCTTTGTTCTGTTTTCTTTTGATTTCCAGGTTTCTTAGGTTTTTATGGGACAGGGGAGTGAAGAGGAAATTGGTGGGGAAATGAGGATTTATAGGAGGGGACTAGATAATTATGCAGGTTGGATTTAAACCTGTGTCACCACAGAAGTAGCACAACTCCATTATAACACGTTATGCAACCACTACACTGTGACTCTGCTAATAGTATTGTGTGTTGCCCGTCAATACAGAAAATGTAGAAAATCAGTGGCATTATCTGACACACACACAGCAATGCAGTATCATACGCTGTAGGACTGTAGGTCTGTCCTCTATCTCCTAATGTCTGTGTCCAGTGACTCCGTTCTCCAAATGTCTCCATGGAGCCGGCTGGCAGCATCTGCTCTGTTTGGCTCAGGGTAGTTACATATCACCGTGAGCTGACAAAGGAGGGCATGAGGGGCAGAGCACCAGGCTCACACTCCTTCCCATTAATTAAAACCTTCTGCCCTGTAGAGGTGAATGGAGAAACACTTACCTGAAACCAGTTTACTCAGGACGACTGCCTTCTGCTATGCAGTATTAAAAGATACCAGAGAGCTTGTGACAGTGATGGGAACTGTCAATTTCTTGTCATAATGAGTCAAAACTATTATTTGATTGCACCATGTTGTTGGTGCACATGCTTTCTTTATTTTACCATTTAATCTATTTGGAAAACATGACAGAAAGAACTCGCTGTTTAAACTGCTAGCATGGCTAGATTGAATAACATTGTTTAGGGCTCAGCACATCTACATTAGCCAGTGATTGAGAGAGTGCACTGGTCAAGGGAAATTAAAAGGAGTTGAGTGTTTTATACTTTTATTAAATGAATGTCAATTGGACACAACTTTTTATAGGAATGATAATTATTAATCATTTTAGCCTGGTGGGTTTAAAAACTTATTTTGGGGATGATGTCATTTTTAAGAGGTAAGAGATGTGGGTGGTAATGTTTGGTTTAAACAAACAATATTCAGAAAGACTAGAATGGACAGCTCTGTTGCAGAGCATTATGCTAGCAGCACAAAGGTACTGATGCGTGATATGTTTGCGCATTGTAGGTCATAAATTGAAACATTTTACCTGTATTTTACATTACAGCTTAAACTGTCACTAGTGTTAATAATAAACACAAGACCTTTCCTTTCTTTTGGATGCATCGTCGTTCAATCAGCACTGATGCAAATTTCTTGCATAGGTCAAAAAAATGAGTGATGAATGAAAATATATTGTTTTCTGGTGTTGTAGACTATCCAGAAAATGAGATGAGAACTCCACTCAAGTAGATAGATGATATAAAGACATTTGGCTCATTGACAAAAATAAAGAAAAGTCAAAGTTTCCACCTCTTAAACAACACATGTCAATTTAGCAGTAATACCCAAATACCCGCTTTGCCTTATCAAATTCGACTTTCATCTATTCGTAACCTCCGAATGAATTGTGTCTGAGCCTTGTTCATTTCAAGACTGGTTTAACTTCCATCAGCTTTAATGTCATCACTGTGTGTGTGTTCATGTTTGTTTGTTTGTTTGTGTGCTTCTGTTTGTGAGAATTAGTTTGAAAGCTTTGAATCTGCTTTTGTCACTTAGTTCTGCAGTCTGTTTGCAAACAAATCACTTTATCTTTCGCCTTTCTTGCTTTAATGACATATTTATTTCCTTTATTTCATGGAATTTTTTTTTCTGTATTTTTTTGGTGGATCTAAATGAAGCACATCAGATGTATGCTAATATTGGTGTGTGTCATGAAAAAGTTTGCTAAACATAGTTAGGTGACTGTTTTCACTGTAAGTGTTTTTGGGAGTGTGTGTTTTGTCATTCCGAGGCCTAGATGGCTTTTGGCAGAAATATTTATGAGTGAACGTTCATGTACGTGTGTGTGCTCCCCTATGAGTGTGTGTTTGTAGTCCATTGCTTTCAGAGTAAGTGCTGAAACGGCAGCTTCAGGCGGTGCTGTTTCTCCGCTATAATGTGAGTACATTTTACACATCATAATTTAGCTATAAATCTTTATTTACAGCATGCACAGAGGAGCCAGCAACACTCTGTAACAGTCCATCGTCACAGCCTGTCAAAATGACACACACATGCGTGAGACACACATACACACATAATTTAAATAAGCATGCACGCATGAGAGCTCATGTGAAAATCATGTGCATGTATTTATCGCTGCTTGGCATTATACTGACATGTTGGTTTAAAGCCTTTTTATTCTGCTGCCTTGGTTAGTGTGCTGTGCATTATTTGTCTGTGTGGGCTAGTGTATATCTGTTGACTTTTGGCTGGAGTCCTGTGCTATGTGGGATTGTGGGTAATATTGCTTGTTTGTTGTGCTGTGTCTGCTTGCACAATGAATTACTAGATTTCTACATTTTCTATGCAGTTGCTAAGGTTGTCTTAGTTGTTTTCAGAGCTTGCTAGGGTGTTCTGGGTGGTCGCTAGTTTATTTATTGACCTAAGTGATAAAAATCCACCTTCCAAATCTCTATGATGCTGTGATCTGTAGATGTGACTCGTGTTCTTACCAGTTACTTTGTTCCTGTGGGATATGTTGTCCACCTAGTGAAAATCATAGCTTTGCTAACTTATTAAAGTGAAAACAAACATTTGCTCAACAAGCCATGCATGGCTTGTGAGTGAATGTCCATTGCCCAAATGGTCCAGGTTTCATAAGAAACATAAGACAAATAGCAAGCCATATGTATTAGCAGTAGCAATAGCAATGTTTGGTCTTGCAAGCATAACTAATAGAATCTCTTGAGAGGTAAAAAGAAAGGTTTGGTTGTTTCACATTTGTATGAAGAACTGGTGCAATGCATTCTGGGGGAATTTTGTAAAGAGCGAGCCAGCAGATAAAAAGCTGTAAATCTGAAAAGCCTCTTGGGTTTAAGTCTGTATTCTTTTCTCATTCTCTTCTTATCTGTCTCTGTTCTGTATTTTATTTTAAAAATATATGACAGACCTCTGCACAGCTGTTTCTGCCTGGAAAGACTCCCAGAGACTCTGAGAGCAGTGTAAGAAACTTAACCTGTACCACTTATTTAATTGCATTGTATAAAATGACACTTTTAGATGAGTTCAAGCATTTAAAGGCTGCGGATACAAGCACAATGCATGTAGTGTCTCAAATTCAACTGTACAGCAATATTTCACACCAATTAAAGAAGTTAATTGATGCGAATAGAGGATGTGACTAGATCAAAACAAACACAACATCACCTCATCATAACATGCAATCACCTCTCAACTCCATGTTTAATGGTGATTAATGTACTGACAAACAACTGCAGAAACCTTCAAATGCCTGTTGGAAAAGAAATACAAGAAATTCAGTGGTTCAGCAGATGTTGTAGTGCAGATACAGGGTATCATACAGGAAGAACCAGAGTTCCACGTGTTCCTGGATCGAAATCATTATTGCTCCTGGTCCCGGAACAATATTCCTGACAATCAGATTCAGATTCGATTTCAGGTTTTGATGTTTGAGATTTAAGTGTAACATGAGTAATTTGGTTCTTCTGATTTCATCTCGTGTGTTATTTCGTTCTTCAGAGCTCTTAAATGTTTTTGTCAGACGATTGTAAAGAATGGAACTGTCTTTTGTTGGCTTGTTTAGGAGCCTCATCTCAGTGATGTTAATCTGCTTAATGAACTCTTGCTGTTGAATAATGCACTCTCAGGCTTAGATGCATGCTGGCTGTAGCACTGCATTACAATCTGTGTGTGTGTGTGTGTGTGTGTGTGTGTGTGTGTGTGTGTGTGTGTGTGTTCGTCCTTTCATTCTGATATTACTGTCTGATAACCTTTAATGAGAATTGCATCTGTAATAAGAATGCTGGCCCCAGAGATGCAGGTTCCCGTTAAAATAATCATCTTAATCATCTACTTGTATGCAAACTAGCCCTGTTTGTTTATAGACTGTTGTATTGCACTTTAAATGGACAATCCACTCAGAACTAGAAATTTGTTATTACTCAAACCTGAATGAGTTCCTCCTTTTTGTGCAACACAAAAGTGTCCTGGTCACTTTTTTTCCATATCATAAAACTGAGGACTCCTGCATTATGCATTACCTCACATGATCTACATTTGTAATGAGTATGTGATACTTTTTAGTACTTTCATGAACTTCAGTTGTGAAAAAGACACCAGGATATTAATAAAATAAGTGGCCTTCTGCAGTAGAAAAGCAGTTATTCTGAAATGTTCAGTTTTGTTTGAACTATCTCTTTAAATTGTCTTCTTTCTTTTAGTGTCTGTTTTATCTCTTCAGCTTGCAGTTGTAAAGAACAACCATGCTAACATCTGCCTCCAGCTCAGGCTAATGCCACTGTACCACAATAGGGGTGAAAGGAGAGCAGTGCCAGCTGTGAGCATGTCTGTATTACCCATCATCAGCGTCCACCTATTGGCCTGTCAGTTAAATGTGATGGACATCAGTTCTTCTAAACAGAGGTTTTATTATATCAAGCCCTCATTAGCATGACACCACATTTTATTCACAAATTTAACCCTCTCTTAAGTATGCTGTTATTAATTTCCTCCTAAAGTGCTCGTTTAATCCCAGGACATTAATTTTAATGGCAACCTCTGCTGTGCTGTGTCAGCGGGCCCCTATTCTCAGTGGCAAAGGGAGGTTATCAGTGGCTTAAATAGCACTGTTGGGGCCGACAGTATGCCCTGTGTGTGCACATACTGAGGTCCATAAAGACAGAGTGCTGTGTGGATGTATTTGCCATTGGCACTGATAATGTATTATGCAGTAATGAGTTCCCCAGGACTTAGCATAGTTCTCAAAAGTTTCTCTCTCTTTCTTCGCCACACACCCTCAATCCCTTTTCAAAATATAGCTCAGCTGACCCATGGGTTCAAAGTTAGATGAGACACAAGCTAAATAACTTCAAACGCATGCCGGAATTGCACAGACGGATTTGACTTCTTTGGTGGTGCTTTTCAATGTAGCTGAAGGGGTGTGGTAGATACTGGCTTACAGGCAATGCATTCACTTAACATACATATATGTGACTGTTGTGGCTGTTAAGTGTTACAAAAATATATACGCTGGCTTCTCCAGCTAGGTTTTATTCATGGCTGCACTGGTCTACCGACTAGAACATCACTAAACCATTAATTACCATAGACAATAAAACAGAAACTCATGCTGCAAATTTAACATCGACATCTGTAAGTCATACACCAAGAGGTATTTACATTTTGTTAAGGTGTTGTTGTATAAAGTCAAACAGCTACCACTCTGATATAACTGATACATCACCATGGGAACGGCTGCAGTGATTTAAGGCAGTGACAGCGTCAGACATGGTGAAATATGTGTTTGAGACAAACAGATTGTTGTCTGATTTGTTAAATCACATGGCTTTCAGCTAAAGACAGCTTCATTTGTTTCCATATGATTAAATGCTCTCAATATGAATTATTATAACATTGCATGTTGTCTACACAAACTGATTATGTGGTGCTAACACTTCTAATGTATGTGATTCATGCGTATGTAGCATTAACAAATGGTGTGTGTGTATATGCATGTTCAGTGAAATTAATAAGCTAGCCTAATAGCTGTGAATGTGTATGTTGAGGGACTTTGCTTTCGTCTCCATGCTGATATCATGCCTGCTGCAGTTATATTACAGAACTATAAAGATTAATGCAATGTGCCACACAACACACTGAAACATGCATTTGATTTAATGTAATATTAATAGTGTTTAATGGGTGAACACCATATAAACATTGGAGCTCTCCCCATAGAAAAACGTCATTTGCTCAAAGCATGATTTTTCCTATACTATATGACCAAAGCTGTGTACACCTTGCAGCTAATGTGTTGACTAATGGTAGCTACAACTCATGGTAGCTGCACCCTACTAAATCGGTGCATAAAATTAAGCACACAGTTTCCTTGGACCAACATTTTTAGGAAAGTGAGGGAAACTTTCCTTTCCCGTTGGGGTGCACATGGTGTGGAAAAAAATGATTTACGTTTGATGCGAGTAGCATAAAAGCCCAGACCTGAACCCCATGAAACATCTCACATCCCACTGGGATAAATTGGAATGCCATCTGCAAGCCAGGTTCCATCATCCAACATCAATGACTGACCTCACGGTCGCTCTTATGTATGAATGCAAGCAGATACAAGCAGTCATGTTCCAACATCTTCTGGAAAGCCTTCAAAGAAATCTAGAAGAGTTATAGCAGCTGAGGGAACACCAGCTTCCTACCAATAGTGACAATTCAACAAGCACATATGTGGGAGGTGTTGCTGTCCACGTACCTTTGGCCATGTGCTGTAACTCAATTCCTGTTGTAGTTCTGAGTTAGGTTTCATTTGAAAATGACTTTCCTATAAGATGTTCATACTGAGATTATTAGGGAACAAGAAATTATTATTATTAAGGGAACAAAAAAAGACACAAAAAGCAATTGTTGAGCGAGTTATAAATAAAATGATTGTGAATAGCGGCTGTTGGAGTCCATCAGGATGCAGTTCCTGATCCAGCTCCTGAGCTGGATCCGGCTGCTCTAGACAAATTTCAGAATGCGGCCAATCAGGAAAGAGAGAAAGGGTAGATGGGTAATTACAGAGTGTGTCTTTGTTGCTGTGGGTTGTTGATTAGGTTTAAGTTGCTCTGTCTTAAATCTCTTAGTTAGACTCGATGTTTTAGAGTCAATTTAGTGCACCGCACCATTTTCAATATTCATATTATTGCAACCTCTTCATATTTACAGTATAGCCTTGAGGCACGGAATTGCACTCTATTGCTTTTCTGAATTGGTTACTGCATAATAAAAAACATTTACTAGGTTAATTTTCATTAAACATCGCTTTAGGTCAATTCATTAGCTATAATGTTTCTGCTAGCATATATACTTCTTGGCTGTTATATTATTCTATGGGTGAAGTACAGTCATATACATAGTAGTTGGGGCACTGTAAATTGGTGCCATGTTTATTTGGACCTTATTACATTGATGTTTTAACATTCACCTGTTGTATGCCTGTGTGTATGTGACTTAATGAAAAGCAGTACTTATCAGAAAAGATATGAGGTCAGAGCAAGTGGCTGTTGAAATTCCTACCATGTGATGAAACAGAGACAACAAGATTATTACTATCATTTTTATTTTTTTATTCAGTTGTCCCTTGAGTCCTTTGTTTTTTCTCTTCATTTTTGTATAGAGTAATTGACAACATATGTCTCTGAGAAAAAACATTTCTCACAGACAGCTGCTGCTTAAATTACACAATGTGAAACAAATAGTATTATTATGAAAATGCCTTTTTTATAGTTAGTTTTGGCTTTTCTATAGCCTGTTTACAAAATCTAAAAGTCATCCTGAAATTATTTCATTGGAACGTCATTTGAACTTACTGTGCAATTTTTCAATGTTAACATACTTCCATGTAGCTTAAGTTGCAAAGGTTGTTTATGTTTAGATTGATTTGACGTATAAACACTGTATAAACACTGTCAAAGCATCACTCTGTTTGACTGAGCATTCCAACCTGCCTGAAGCAGCAGAATTATCTCTGCCAATTTTGGGAGTTTGGGAACGGGAATCTGTTAAGACTACCAATCTTCGGCATACGATCTGGGAAACCACTTTATTAATGGAAATGTGCAAGAAATACAAAAATTACACTACTTTATTATTCCTTATATAATTCCTTATATTGTGTGTGTGTGTGTGATTATGTGCTTTAGGTACAAGAGGAAGCCCTTATTTAATTAGACAGGTGCCCCCTACCCAAGTGAGAACCGTTAAAGCCTTCTGAAAGACAGATCTAGAACACATGCACAGAGTGCTAATTCACTCTCCCACGAGCAGACGCCACACCAGTTCAGTTTATTTAGTCAGAGTGAGATCCTGTAACTCCACTGCAAGGAAGAAGGGAAGGTGATCGGCTCTCTGATTTTCCCTTCCTGCTTAGATATTGGTTTCTCTTATATTTTTCCTTTCCAATGACCAGAGGACTGTCCCACTGACTGACACCTGCTGTTTTCTTGCCTGTGAGACTTTGGCTCTTTCAGGCTCTGTTTCTCTCTTTGCCTTATATTGTGTTTGGGTGGACTGGGTGCCATGCCACTAATATGTAATTCCTAACTGACTGCTGCCACTCCACACGAGAGCCTCATTCTCTTCAACAGGACAATAATTCTTCACACATTTAAGATTTAGAAGACAATTTGTCATTTGTAAAGAGTGTCCCACAGGGGAAGTGTGGAAACCAGACAGCAGTGTGTGGTGCAGTGCCAAGAGGCAAAAGTCAGAATATCTTAATGACAATGAAAAATTTTGTGAGGCACAGCATGTATGCTAGTCCCACTTTGTATGGTGAACGGTCTGCTAGCATCCAGGTTAAAACATTGTTTAACCTGGAATTAGAGTCTGTTATAGAAACTTTCTGAACTATGGAAACTTTCTCTTCCTCTGTCTTTTTCTTTTTGTCAATCTATTCAGAACTCAATGATCCACAATATCTTTCAGAACAAACTTTCTTTGGTTTCTGTCTCCCTGTCTTTCTGTCTGTCTATTGCAGAAAACTTTTCAGGCAGGTAGCTCTGTCAAACCCTTCTTCACTTCAAAGGACAATTTGGTGATTAATCAAGCGTTTGCCCTGCTGGTTCATCCACCACTGTGTATTTATTGAGCTCTGAATGTACACACATGAGTTTTGTAACATGAGGTGAATAAAAAACACTCAGTGTTACATGGTGATAATGAGTGATTTAACATGAGTGTTTTAAACAGACATAGAACTGTGTTCTTCATACACTCTCTCTTTCTCTCTTGCTCTCTCTCTACTTTTCTCTCCTTTCTCCTTCTTTCTCTCTCTCTCTTACTTACTTTTATTGTCCTGTCTGACAATAAAATTATGCTTGTGCAGAACTATATATTTTCATCTAGTCAGTTGTTTGGCTGAGGGCTGAGTGACTGGTCATTCTTATGAAAGCCATGTGTAATTTGGCCGGTATCAAGTTCACCTAAACTGGATCAATCATGTTTCTTATGTAAGAGATGTTGGAAACTAGTTAGATGAGCATATCATAATGGAACAGAACTACAATGGTCTCAAGTCTTTTTGTTAAAAAGTTGAGCTTTTTAACTTTAAGACTCTTAACAATGTACGTGGCAGGATGCTCACAAAAACGGCCACAGACCTAAAATATAATAAAACAGCTATTTTTATCCTGCAGACTGCCTAACAACTGAAACACAGCAAAATCAATTCCTGAGCAACTGGTCCATCATTGCGGCTCACCCTTAATAGAGATGCTCATTAAAGCTCAGCTCATCTCAGCTCATCTCAGTCTCATGCTCTTGATAGAATAAACTTCCCTATGAACTTACTGTTTCACTGATGCCCGATCCCACGACCCAATCATTGCATCCTTTTCTGACTCCACCCGCATGATTCTTTACATTGTATTTATATTACATTATTTTCAAATCTCAAATTTCAGTGCTTTGACTTTTTTGTTGTAACCTTTGAACATTGCGATAAAAGTATGTTGTGATTGAATGAAGACATTGAATCATATTGCTGGCTATTACATTATATTCTTAGAAGAAGAATAAGGTGAAGATTGTGTTGCTGTGTTGTTCTTTGTGAGACCTTTAGGTAGCGTTCATTATCTTAAGCAGATGCAGTTAAGCCTCTGTTGACCATCCTCATAGTCAAAACGAATTTTTGTTGTTTATTAGATTTTATATTCATCTCACACCGTGTTGCATGTGGCTCTGATCCTGAGAGTGTCAGGAGATTTTAGCTTTTGGCGCAGCATAAAGGGTTTTGTTTGGTTTGTCAGTTTGAATTGAGCAGAAGTGTGGTCTCATCATCTTCCTCAGGCCTCAGAGGAGAGGGTCACCTGACAACACGTCTACTATAATCATCTCAAGTGTGGCAAAAAATCTTCTACCTCTGGCATATGAAGAAATCACCATGAAAACACAACCACAGAGCCTCACATGGTTTTCACAAACCTATAACACTCAGACTTTATTGAGACAAAGCAGCAGCAGCAGTTTTTAGTGCCAAAAGTGTTTGATATGTACATACACCAACTAATCCTGTTAGTTGTATTATTGTATTATTTGAATTAGCCCAGAACATTGTAGAATATAGTTCTGCAGTTCAGTTGTGTGTGTGTGTGTGTGTGTGTG
>JBAJNP010003987.1:13627-35959 GCA_036877545.1 Yasuhikotakia modesta
GTGTGTCTGTGACATTTGTGCACTAATGTTTTTTTCCACACTGCAACCTACACAAACACACACACAGAGTACAGCAATAGCATATTGCTTTATATTATATGCACATAGAGACTTCTGAAGGTTTTAATGTGATGTTGTAAACAAATGGAGAATTTGAGTCGATTAGATTTCATATGATTTGATAATAGTTGTAATAAGAAATGCTTTTAGAATATTCATTTTAACACTTAAGTTATGATGTCAAGGGAAACCAAAACCAAATAAATGTGCATTAATAGCACAATATTTATAAAGTTTCTTAATGTTGTTTTGCTAGCAAAATCTTCATAAATACATTGTAAATATGATACCCTGTTCCACACACACACACACACTTAACCTGTGTCAATCCTAGATGTCACTACATGCACTCAAACTCCCCTTCCAGTGTTCACCAAAGTAAACATTTAAAGCACATTCTGAATCCATGGTGAGCGGAGCAGATGGAAGCGTTTGCCTGTAACCCCTCATCAGGGTGCAATCACACAAGCATTCATCTCTACTGACTGAAGTGGGCAGCCCTGCTGTAGAATACTACCAGTGTTGGTTCTGTCTGCCGCTGTGCGTGCTGAATGTTTGTGTGTGCTCTTGTTTGTCTACCACTGTGGAGACCAAGTGTCCCCACAAGGATGTTAAAAGTCACACATACACATACATTGTGGGAACCAGTCAGTGGTCACCACAGAGAAAATTGATTATTAAACCTAAATTAACCCAAATGTTTTTCTGTGAGAATTGGGTAGTGTAAGAGTTAAGGCACAGAATAAACGTTTTGTACAGTATAAATGTCATTATGTCTTTGTAGCATTCACACAGAGAATAGAACCATACAGTGTGTGTGTTTGTGCTAAAGGGTTGTGTGTGCTAAATGCCCAAAGCCTAGCCTGAAGTAAAACATGTTTTCTCAGAGATTTAGACTTCACATGTCGCTAATTTGGCAGCTGGATTGAGGGTGGATAAGGTTTAGCATCTCTATAGTTTATTGAGATAGTTTATTGAGGAAGTGAGGGGTTGTGAGTGAAAATGGCTTGCGTCAGGAAAGTGATTGGCGTGATGTCTTTAGGAAGAATAGGCAGAGGGTGATAATACGCCTTTGAGTCGGGATGTAATGTAATGTTGAGTGAGACTTTCAAGCAATTACTTCAGTATCCAGCACATTTTTTGGCACAGGTAGACTTATGTAACTGTCAAGTACAGTGTAGGTCATATTTCACCCCAAAATAGAAACAGAAATTAAGTTTAACTTTAATCAAATTAAGCCTTTTTAAGCACCATTAAAATGTGCATTGTGACTTTATTTTTAGGCCACATTTGATCTCACTTCCTGTTTAAGTGTGTTACAGTAATGAGAACATTTGGGAATGTACAATAATATTTCAGGACCAATAAATCACTCTAATGGTCCTAAAATTTGTTTAATTCTCTTTTAACTAAACTTTATTTTATTCTTTCATTTTGGGGTCAAAAATGCCCCACTCATTTCTTTGTGAGATTCACTTATATGGTTTGTTATCCCACTTTGCCACTAGTGGTTTCTGTAGATTTTAAAGTACTAGAAGCAAAAGCAGCATTATAAAGCTGCTGTGTAAGATCAGATCCCTAGATCAGAAACTGCACTACAATACTGGCCAGGCAGTCTGATCTGATTCCCTTTCCTAACACCTGCTGTTCAGAAATAACTTTTTGCACCAAGCAGAAGTGTTGGAATCTCAGAGCTCTCAGGTGCAGCTTTCTGTCCGATTGAAGGCAGAAGGACAGGATTGACTTACGGCTTATTTTGGCTGAAATGGTTCTTTCTAAAAATCTGCTGCTGTTTCTTACTGTTACAGCTTGAAGTTCAGATGTTTATCTAAACCCGGTCTATTTTATAGGACTTGGCTTAAAAATCCTCTCAGGTCATCAGTGTCATGGATTTAGCCCACGTTCTAGGAATTGTTTTTGGGAACTTTGGGAGATTCGTGATGATGTGAGGTGCCTGTATAAACTTTTCAGTTAAATATTTAACTGTTAGTTAATTTCAGCATTGTTTAAAATTCAAATGTTTCATTTTTCAGTTTGTGTTATCTTGGAAATAGTTTTTTTACATTTGTTTGTAAACAATGTTATTTTTTGGAAAGCATTTTACTCTTGAGTATGTGGAAGCCTTGGCACCACAATTCATATGTGTCTCTACAGGAATAGAGCAAAAATATTTTCAACAATATGTTTAATTTAAAACTAGGTCTACTTTAACTCACAGACACACACAGACACACTGTGTAATCTTAGTAGTGGTTCAGGGCACTAGATGGCAGCCTTACAGCTCTATCAGTGACTAGATTAGTGACTGTCACCAGTACAGAGTGGTCACAACTACCTCATCCAACCACAAGAAATATAGGAAATAACAAGGCGTCAGAACAGTTATTAGGAAGAACATGTATAGATGTTTTGAAAATAACTGACTTTATCCACCCAATCCAACAGGATATTAAATCAGACTGTATTTGCTAAATCATTACCTACATCAGCACCACATTCTGAAATTTCAGAGATCTCAAGCTTGGATTAGCGGGTCAGGTGTAGTTTGGGTTATGTACATCATTTTCCATTGTCAACACTGAATGGCTTTATAACTCAGCTCCTGAGCTATACAGAATCCATTTGATTACAGAGTTTTAGATAAGCACTACATATCCAGACAGCCTCTTTATTTGTTTAAATGGGTGCAGGTTCATCAGTAGGTGATCCATTCTGCTCTTATCTGCATGTGTGCCACTTGTGCAAACAGGCGGCTAAATACGTCCTTTTTGCTATCTGTTGGACATCTGAGGTTTTACGCTGGTCACCCAGACATTTGTGTTATCTTCTGCACGACAAAGGCTTCAGTTGGTAGGACTTTTTTTAAAAGGTGTTTGGACTATTGTGAGTGAAAGTGCTCAATGTTGTAATTAATCAGACTGGTGCTGTTACAAATGGGTACAAGTGGTGCATTGCTTTAAAAGCACATGGCGAGGTGTTTTGCAGAGCCCTTAAAACCAACTCTGACTTCTGTTTCCTGTATGTACTGAGGGAGGATTCATTACCAATGCATTATTTATAGCTGAAGTCAATGGTTGGACACTATGGTACTTCCCCTCTAATCTTTGTATCACAATAGTACGATGCACTCATATATTGCCTCATGATTGTTAGCACAGTGCACAATATACTTCTGTGGTCAACAAATCTATTCCAGCATCTCCTTTCATCTGAACTTATGCACATTGTATAAAGGGTTGGATAAGCTGCATTCAGAGCTGTGGTAAAATGCTGATAAAACCAGTGCACATTTTAGCATGGTAATTATTTTGTTTATTTGTATTGTCCATAAATGTATTTATTGCTGTTGTTTCACACAAGCAATATGCCACTTGAGGTCACACTTTAACAGTTGTTTCCAGCTAGCGGAAACAATTCTTAAACAATTCTTCTTTGCGTGGTACAATAATTAAATGAACTGTCATAGCAATCTCAAAATGTATTAACATGCTTTTTTTTAAACCTTTTCCTCTGACATTACTTAGGCAACCCAAGCTGTTAGATAATGTTAACCGTTAACCAATTAGCTATTTGCATTTTGTTCCCCATATTTGTCAGGTTTGTTTATGGGTCAATTCATGTTACATACAATCAAATCAGGCCTCCATGTTTTCTGGTTTCCTTGTGAAATTCTTTCTTATTTGAAAATCTGTCATGTTACAAAAGTAAAATATATTGTTAGCAGGGTTACAGGTTAACTGTAAGGGGATTTGAAACACACTTACAAAGCTGATGGTAAAAACACAGCAGCACGCAACCTTGAGTGGCTTATTGTTTTATGTGACTTTAAGTTCAGGGTCAGGAGTTACAGAAGTTGCCGGTACATCATTCCTTTTAATGTCGAGCCAGTTCTGAATTAGCAAACAGCGAAGGCATCTGCTGTCAGTCAGCGCTTGTGTCTGTGGTTATATTACTGTTGAGTTTACATTAAAGCAGCTGTACTTCTTCATTTCATGCTCCTAATGTGGTGAACCAAACACAGGTTTATAGTGTAACTGACCTGTTATCTGTCCCAACACACAAACACGTAAATACCCTGGCAACTGCAAACAGCACCTCGCACTCTGAGTGTCCAACTGTTATCTTGTACTAACACTGCTGACTTCAGTCTGTCAGTGTGACTTTCATCACAAGTGTGCAGTGATTCAGTTGTCCAGTTCCAAATATGCAGGGCGGATGTGGTCACTAATTTGGCCAATTAAAGCCGTGACGAGAAAGCTAGTGGCAGCGAGGCAAGTCAAGTTCCCTCGGGGAACGTCATGACATTTACCCACTGAGCAGGATTGATGTTTATGGTTCGTCTTTGTAACAGGCTAATTCAACCAGCCTTGAACACGCTAATGGCTGCTATTGCAAGGCTAGACTCAAGGACCATCAAACGTGATCATTCTAATCATGACGATAATGCAACTCACCATAAGAGCTGATAATTGAATGACTCCTCTATTAGCTTGTCTTCACTAACCAATAGCTGTTTATTAAAGTAGATATGACCTCCATTGACATAAGGTTCCTATCACCATTGCCATAAATTTAAAGTTAGAATATTAAATGTTATACATTCTAACCTGTCAGTGAACCTATCAGGCTAAAGGTTATATTTACCATGTTGTGGCTTAGCTAGGCAGTAAACAACCCTACAACATCTTCTACAGTGATGGGTTTTGCTCATTAATTTGGATTTCTTAACAATGCACCTCATTTTACATAAACATGAACTCACATTCTTCTTAATGAGAGCGCTCTGGGTTTATAACTCCTACACTGGGAGGACCAACTTCCTTCTGCCCAAATCAAAGCCATTGCTACTTTTTCAGACATATAAAATATCCAGATCAGTGTTACACCAGGCATACAGACAGTACCAGACATCCTCAGGCCCCTCATCAAGAACTAATCAGGCATTCTGGCTAGACAGCTAAACAGTTTTGGACAGGCCACATTGTACTTTGTATTCTGCTTTGCACCCAAAGGCATTTATTTTGGACATTTATGCAAATTTCTAAAGACAATTCTGTTGGCCTTTAATGGCAAGATGTAGATATCTTCAGGAGTCAAGGTATTCCTATAGGACATACGGATAAATAAGGATGTTTTTCTTTGTCATTGTGTTTTTATTATGTTGCTGTAAAGGAGAAGGCATCTCTATCTAGATTGGTAAACATAAGGTCACATACATCTGGCCTTACATTTTCAGGTATGTTTAACTAAATTTGCTGGATTCATATGTGTGTTGCCTCAGTTCAGTAATGACCAGATTCAAAGTTAATTTGGCAGTTGTTTTCAGCTCATTGAATTCAGCTGTCCATGTGAATCTGTGTATATTTAACTTCATCTTATTATTTAAAATCAGCACGCTATTTTCTTTACTGCCTCTAAAGATGACTCCAGATGTCTCTGACTCGCTGCTATTACCATTACAGCAACAAGGTGTTCCAGAATTGAGCGTGATAACGTTTATGGTAAGAGACATTAAATAAAATGCCTAGTTTTCATTTGCCAGGGATGGCTTTCGGTTATTGCTTCATTTCAGACCTCTGGACATGGAAATGAAACATGTTCTGCAGATTGTCTAAAGGAAAATATACTTGAGGTTGTCAGGACTGTTATTTGGAACCATTATAATGGCATTATCAGGTTATGTATTTTAAGCAAACACCTTGTTTAAAAATAGAGCACATCATAGGATGCTGTTGTTGTCGGTTGGAATCAAAATGTCTTCTGCTAGCTTCTTGTGTATGTTCTGTTTTATTAGATGGCTGAAACGTTTAAGAGTTCATGAAAGATTTACGAGCTCATGTTATGTTAAATTCTCTGTGAAGTTTCCAATAAATAGAATGATGTAGAATCAAAGCCACATGTTTTTATTCAGAATTGCATGATTGTAATAGCACAAAAAAAACCACATCATAAGTGTTCAATGATTCCTCATGAGGGGTGATTTGATTTACTGGTTGAACTCATGCAATAAATTGGCTTATTCTGTAACAGATTGAAAGCAAATATGTTGAAAAATGTATTGGCATGTGTTTGTTTCATTGTCATGTTTTATTTTACTTGATGAACACATCCACAGAAATGCAGTCATGAAAGAACACAAGCAAACACACAGAAAACTAGGAAGTGTGACTGTGGGAAGTAAATATGTGTACTCTCAGGCTCTGTATACATAACCACACTTATCTGACATCCCAAAACTTGTTCTCCCTTTGGATTTTCAGCTCTTGTCCTTTTCTGGGTACAGTCTCTCAGAAGTTTGCTGAGGATGCTTGTGGGATAAACACAGCTTTGCTGTATAGCTGCAGCAAACAATTAGAGAGACAGAGTGAGAGAAAAAAGAAGTAATAATCTCTAGTTTTGTGACGCGAGAGGTCATAGAGAAGTCAGAGGAAGAGATAAGCAAGAATCCTGTGTAACGTTTAATATGTTTTTGTTTGTTTTGATTTAAAGTATAAAAGCTTTAATGATAACCAGAATCCATCTCACTGCACAGTGAGATCAGTCTTTAGCCTCCCTCTCTGTTGCTGTTTAATCACATGCCATCTTCACAATTGAAGCAGACCCTGTGTGCAGATGTGGACTGTCAAAAAGTCCCTCATATTACAACTGCTTCTCTCTCGCCATGAGTTTCTATATGACTCTGGAGAATAGCTTAGTCTGAATCAGTGATGTTTTGGCAGCCACTTACTAACAGTAGCTTACCATACATTCACCTTTTGAACTCATTTTTAACTCTTGAACAGTTTCTGAACACAGTTTGTTCATTTTTTTCACAGATCTTATGATAGACCATTAATTCACCTTTAGTCTTCTGTAGGAGAATAATAACACTACAGTGCCATTAACTTCATGGCAACGCTGGAGGAGGTCAGTGAGTTTACAGTATAGAGATTTATTAAAACATACACTCTCTCATAAATAACATCCTGAATGATTTTGTGTTGAGATTATGTATTTTTTTCTTTAAACACACTGCAAATAAATTAATTTCGTATAATGTGTATAACCATGAACCTGACTTAATATAATCTATTCTTAATATGGTAATAATTGCTGTAAAAACTTTTTTCACACCGGTTCTCACTCCTGTTATTTTTCAGACCAATCAGTCAATGCATTAAACAACTTCAGACTCAACATGATCTTTGCACTCCACAGGTACTGTTCTGTCATGTTATTGTCCTTTGTCATCTTTCAAGAAACAAAAGAAATATATAAAAGAAATTCCTGGCTAACTAATATATAAAGAAGCAAATTGTGTTGTTTTAAATAAATCTCCAAGAAGATGAACTGGTATGAACTGTTCCGCAGGCACATATAAATTAGATTCCCCAGTGTTACATATTATTCTCCATGAGGTCATTAGAATACCACTGCGGATAATAAAGCTTCATTGTCTTGAGCATATTTCTGAATATATTTAACACTTACCTCAAGACTTTATCAAAGAGTGGTTAAGTGTTACTGGGAAAAGTCATTTTGCATTGTGATGAATAGTTTCTAGCAGTTTCTCTTTCAATCGTGCTTAATGGAATAGCCTCTGCATGGGCCATCTGGGAAACATAAATATAGATTGACTGATGTGCATGTTTATTTGTGGTTGGCGATTGCTGGATTGTGACAGACCGTATATTCATTATGAACTCATAAATCTGTTCAAACCCTTTGCAGGACATCAAGGAGCTCTCAGATGTTCTTAGATTTGTTGTTGGTCTTTAGGTAAACTTGATTTTTATTAACTAGCTTTGAGCTATTTGAGCTCATTGTTGCATTATTCAGTTTTTATTGTGAAAGTGTTGATGAGAATGTTATGCCATGTCTGATCGTTTGCTGTCAATAGTAAGTGATGCACAGGTTTTGCATGCCAGCATTGTTTGTGGGCTTACAACCAGCGTGCTGATGTTGTGTTTTTCCCTGTATAGCGACTACGACCTCAGGAGAGGAATTCCTCAGAGAGGTCTATCATCAGAGAATACAGGGAGAATACAGCTTCTCCTGTGAGCAATTCTCCTTTCTTGCAAATACCAACATCACTTCTCATGTCTACGACAGCAACTTTTCACAGAGAGTCAAAATACAAGTAAGATCAGCTGTCAGACTTCCTGCTGCCATAGGTATGCAAGGTAGTCCTGTTTTCATTTCTTTGTCATGTGAAAATAATTTAAGATAATAATAAACTTAGACAGGATATTGTAAGTTTTATGAAGTCAAGTGTAGTATAATATGACCTGTTCAGAGTTTTTTTTTAGCTTTAATTAGTAAATGTATTTATTTTGTGTTATTAAAATGTCTATAAATGCATTTAGAAATGTATTCCTTTTTCTGTATAAAGTGCTTTATTAGAGCAACATAATTTTGCTAAAAGGTATTAATTTATCTTTTACCACAAATTCAACAAAGCCGTTTCAAAAAGTTTTGTTGACGCTCCATCTATCATTTTGTTGTGACTGCTGTGTCTGTAGATGAGAGTTTCTAGAAGCTAATACAAGACAACTGGTTGCAGGCCAACTTGTTGACT
This sequence comes from Yasuhikotakia modesta, assembly GCA_036877545.1. Lineage (NCBI taxonomy): Eukaryota > Metazoa > Chordata > Actinopteri > Cypriniformes > Botiidae > Yasuhikotakia > Yasuhikotakia modesta. The sequence goes on from JBAJNP010003987.1 coordinate 22,245, forward strand.
TTATTTATAGGAAAATAGAGGTGTTCTAATCATTTAGAATGATTGATTTTGTGTTGGAATGAGAGAAAAATAGTTATTGATCGAACATATAATTTATTTATCAGATCCTTTCTTCTATACACAATTAGCCTCCTGTCAGAAAATTAAAGGCTTTGACATTGTAATTGGTGAAGATTTCTGCAGGCAAGTTAGGTCAGATAGAGTTAATTGTAGAAGTGGCACTTTAATCATTTATCATAGTTTGTTCTTTTGTTTGGCTGTATATTCATTTGTTCGTTTATTCGTTTGTACTGTATTGGCATTGCAGAATACTTTGCTAAACAGACAGCCTGTAAAATTAAATTTTTGTTTGGAAGTTCTGACTTTGATCAAACAAAAAGCGTATTATCATCTTAGATACCATCAACCTAATGGACAACAACAAAAACAGCAACAAATATCTGTAAATATCATCCTTAAAAGGATTTTTTGAAGTGATTTTTACTGCAAATCTTTATCAGCCCCTTAAACCCATCATGGCTCCAAAAAAAAGGCAAAGTATAAACCATTATGCAGTGTGTTCTGCAAAAATATGATGTTTAATGATCCGTACGTGCATTGTCCTCATCAATTATATGAAGTGCTTTAAAAATGTGGTACAAAATATTCTTGTTCTTTCATTTTTGTAAGAGTCCATTGCATAGACTTTGCAGATAAGCCAGAAAAATCTGGTTTAATGGCTATAACTTATTCATTTTGACGTGTTGATATCTCTGTGTACGACCACTGTGTATTTTTGTGAGTGTCCCTAAATTAACTTTCTTTTCATGTGATTTATGGAAACTGAAAAACATCAGGATTTTTAAAATGGTGAGACCCTGGAAATAGTATGACAATTATTACATTCTTCAACGAAACATCTATAGTGAACATCAATTTTGTAGTTGTGCTATAAAGTATATTAGTAACTAGAATATTCTCTTGGCCAGATATTGTTCTTTATGAGTGAAAGCACCATAACATTTTTGATAAACCATGAAAAAATCATGGAAATTAATTTCTCAGAAGTCTAGAAACATTTTAGTCTCTGCTTTGCTTTAGATTTTAAAGCTAAAGACACTGGAACAAAGCAGATATTGCTGCTGGCATTCAAGTCCCTGAGTCAGCCAGCACAGTCATCCCTGTTCCCAGCATCCCTGAGTCCCACCATGCTTTGCAGCTTCACTGTGGCCTGTTAGCATCAGCCACGTATTGATTGTGGCTGTGAATCTTTCCCATTAATGCAGTTTTGCCATATTCACATACAGATGAGATAGTAATATGAACCCTTAATTGTTCTCATCAGGAACCCAGTGCCACAGTCATCTGTAGACTTCTAAGTAACCTGAGAGGAACTGCTCCTCTAGCCCTGACCTTGATCATGTCTGATGGACATCTAGTCATGATGTCTCTCAAATTGTGCTTTAAAGCTTTCAAAATCAAGTCAATTTTGTGCCTGGTGAGAAAATAACGTTTCCTTTTGCCAGCCACAGTGCACAGCGTGCATCTTCCTCTTAAATGACTAATTTATTGACTGGAGAAAGATAAATTAGTGCTTTTAGCTACAGTGCAAATCCCAGTATGTATGTATTCACACAGAACACTTCATGCAGAAATCGTAATTCATTGACAGGTTCGCAGTTTTAAATTGTTTTTTAACTTAGCATAAAGTATATTTAAAAGGTCTAAAACATGTTTATGTGTTCTCTAGACTAATATAAAAGATTTTTATTTTTTTTTGCCTGGTTTTCAGAATGGAATATTTCTGTTGTTGCTTGCAGGCAAGAGTGTTTAAAAAGCTATTACAGGGTTACATGTGGAAAGCTCATATATGATCATTTAAAGATGGGTTGGACATGTACAATGCTAACTATATACAGCAGAACATTTGTACACAATTATCAGAGAAAGAAACCCAGTATCTTTCTGTTACATTTTGTTCAGGGAAGCCATTTAGACAGTTTAAGTGTTAAGCATGTAGTTTTACAAATATTGACAACAATTAAGCAACGTTCTCGCTGTGTTTCATCCACACCAGTCTGAGATTGTTTTCTGAGCTTTTTTTGAGCCCTCATGCATGTCAGTGAAGGTTATGCATGAAGGTAAGCTTATCTAATACAACAGAGTATTTATATAGTGTCATTTATGCTGCCACGTTTGAAAAGGGTCTACTTTATGAGGGTTAATAGTGTAGGTCAAAGCTGTCGTGTCCCATCCACAGGCTGCAAACACACACACACACACACACACACACACACAGAAAAGAGCACGGATGAGAGATGCCACTGTTAGCCCTGTGGCTGAAGTGTGTTTCTGACAGAGGAATGATTGGTATCACAGTTGGAGCTGTGTGCTGCATTCATCACCCTCAGACTTTCCTTTCTCACTGGATTCAGTCACTTTCTCCATTTTATTCCTTTTATTGATGTCATGTCAGACATTGGCAAAGATTTTCCATTTAGAACCGGTCTCACCCTTTGTTTACGCTTTGAAAGAGCACAGAAAAGTTTAAACAGATAAGCAGATGTATAAATACTACTGGTTGTTATCACAAGATTAATCCCAAAAAGGTGATTAAGACCCGGACACGAGGCAGAATAGCTGTACCCGGATGACATGTCTGTTATTAGTTTTAGGAGAATTTTATGGGGAACAACTGACTTGGGAATGTTGTGACTGATCAGATCCAATATTTCAGAAAGCTGTATAATAATAAAAAAAGCTACTAGAAATTTTGAAATAAACAATTTGTCTTTCAATTTCATATGCTGATAATGTAATTTATGTTAAACACATTTTTAAAAAGAATGCAAATAGAAGAATTGTCTGAGACAATCTCAGACTTTCTTACTCCACTTTAAACATATAAATATATATACAATCAATGTGGAGTGTGTGTCTAGGGAGAAGTGAATAATCTCACACTGTTTGCACTTATATACTAAGTTTCTGCCTTATTGCTTTGCATTATCAGCATCTTGTCTTATTAATCATAAATCTGTGCTTGTGGTTTTGCATTACCTGGTTATCAGGTTTAATCCTGATCAAATAAGCATGTCCATCTGGCTCATAAATTGGTAACAGTAGGAGACTCTAGATATTAGTGTGTAACGGTGATCTGCTCTAGAATGGCTCCCCCAGTGATGAAAGCATTTCCTGCCCTCGCTCGCTCCGCTTCCCCAGGGCGATCGCCCCAGTGTCAGAATGACATCAGCCCAGAGCTGAGGTCTGGTTAGGGGGCAGAGCAATAGGGGGTTTGTCCATCCTTGTGGAACTGACTTATATTTAGTCTGTCACTGTGGCTTTGCACCGCACCCCTGCAGTATATTTTATCCACCGCAGGCTGTTCTATTCACCCCTTTATGTGTGTGTATCTTATTCTTTTCATATGAGAAAATTGTACTTGCAGATGAGGGTTTAGATCCTGATTTGAAGTTTAGTTTGATATTTTTGCTTTGCGTTTGTTTTGCACACATTAATAAATTAAGTCTAGTGCCTTTTACAGGAGGGGAGATTACATTGATTTATTGTGAATTTAATTGGATTATGACAATGTATGTACAATGGCAAAACAGAAATAAAATGAAACAAAAACCAATGAAGACATCTAGCCATGACCTCAGCCCAGATGAAATGATGTCTGGAACTTTGATGAGATGGGTGAAATAGTGTAAAGTTGATAGTTTACTATAGGTTTAGTGTAGCAAGTCTTTTTACAAGAGCAGTCTAAACGTTTTGTTTAAAAAAATGAATCTTGAATTTTGTATGATTTGAATAAGAAGTAATTAATTCTGTTTTTAATCAAGACTTTGTTTTCAGAAGTCATATAAATCTGTGCATAAATCCAGCCAATCATATCAGAGTTTTCCAACAGTGACCGGACTGTGAGAGTCAGTGGGGTCAGGTATGATGTGCCGATGTGTCTTCCTGCATTTGTGTGGCATGACATAGATTATGACAAAGACATCAATTAATAAAAGTAGATCAGTTTAATGTGGCTCAGTTTACCCTCATTGTTTATAATGTTCCACTCTAAAAACACTCCTCTCTGCAGTGCTTGTTCTTTTAGTGGCACAGTGGGAACACCGGCTCTCCTGATTGGTTGATTTTCCGTACTGCATGGCCTCAACAGCTGTCGTGGCCCTTCTGGAATATGGAATGGAAGGGTGATTTGATTTTCTCTGAACACAGAAGTCACTTATTTTCCCCAGTGCAGTGGACATCATTAAATCGAATGCCTTTGGTAATCTCATTTCTGACAGACAGTGTGCGGTGCACCTCAGGCCTCCGTCCATCTCAGACATCAGAGGGAGTCTCTTTTGATAAAGGGGGAATTGAAACAGTTAGCCAGAAACACAGTGGTGCTATATCTGTTAATAGTTTTATCCCAGCAGATTGGCTTTCATGAGGGGAAACAGGATAGGTGAGGCTAAGTGCTCCAAGCTCCAGAAAACAAGAAGGGGTGGCGGTAATGATTACTTCATTCAGTAGCTGTGCATGAAATCACTCACTAGTTCACTTAAATTTACTTAATATCTAAATGACACATCGTTCATTATACAGTATAGGAAAACGTGAGTAAATTTGGCAGAGGTGAAGCGTAAATATCTGACAATTTAATTACAAACCATATGCATAATTCATCAACTTTTATGGTGTCGTGGGTCTTTGCATTTAAATAAAGTATTTGTTTATGTTGATTAAGTTTTTAAAAGATTAAGATAAAACAAGCTCCGCCCCCAAAAGCCATTTGGGTTTTTGAGAGTAGGGAATTCCCCTGCACACTAAAGTTATTGTCTTCAAGCATTAATATAATGAAGTTAAGGTGACTGTAGTGTTCATCAGCACTGCTAGTGCCGTGTCATAAACCCACAACAAACAGAACTGAACTGTGGCTCCAAAACTGTCATCTTCACTTAACTATGGCATTGGTATATCATTATACCATTATAGATATATTAATGTATGTATGTATGTCCTCAGTGTGTATGAGTTAACGTTCTGTCATACAAGTGCACAATTAGTTTGTTCCACCTCAGACAACATAGGTGAGCCACTTCTCTGCATGTGGGGTTTCTGGCTGATTATAAATGTGGCACTCAATTAAATATTGTGTGTGCATAATACTGAACTAATATCTCACTGCAGTCATTAGGTTCCTTTATGAATATGTTAATACACCATCTGCTCTGTCTCTTGCTTTATCTCTTTTCCCATGTCATCCCTCTGCCTCACACGTCCAGTTCAAGAGGTCAGATATCACACCCAAGAACCTTTAAATGTTCTTCTAAGCTGTAGGAACATCTATTTTTACACCTTTCCTATGCATTTTCTATAACACAAACAAACTTTTCTTTGCAACAGCTTGCTGTTCACGGACCACTGCTGAGGTTGGCAGCCCCCCCCACCCCTTGATATTCTCCTGAGAGAAATCTACAGAAGCTGTTTGACAGCTCCCTCTGCTTTTATCTTCAGGCCCTATAGACTTTCTGATTCGCCCTGATTCTGTAAGGTCTTAACCTAAGGGTTCTTGGTCCTCAAAGGTGGTATTGAACTTTAAAAAGCTCAGCCACTCAATAATCACTTAGCCTCTGATCTCTAAACAATTATGGTCTAGTTGTGGCCATTTTAAACTATAATGCTAATTCTCAGGAGTAAAAGATGGGCTTCAAGCTTTTGAGCTACAGCTTCAGGGTTTTTGTAGTATCCTCGGTTAAACTTTGTGTCCGTGCTTACAATGCATAACAGCAAAATGCAGATAAACCTGTATCGGACTGGAGCCATTAGTAACAATTCCCAGCTCGTGTCAAATCTTGTGAATCTGTGTTTAGTGCCCTGTTCAAAACGGTAACACTGTTGCTATGTCAATCAGTTGTAGTGCTGTTTCTGGAGTTGTAGTGCTAGTTTCCAAACTTTTTCATACCTCCAGATATTGTCCTGTTAGGTGGCATATTTCAGACAATGCAAAGGTTTCCAAAGAAAGAATCAGCAATACGCAATGACATAGCAAAAAGAAGCAATAGAAGTAGAATGAAAAAGGTTTGCTCACATCGAACACCTCAGCAAAACGTCTCCACAGCTATTTTGTCTTCTTTTGGAATCATGCAAATATGGCCTTTACTCTAATTTGTGTTACCAACAATCAACTATCTTGCATTGCTCTTTTCAGAAGAGCAGAATTTAGGTTCATTGCTGCAGTTGAGAAGGTGAATGACCTTGTAATCTGCACACATGGTGTGCAATTAGTTGCGTTAAGTACGAGCCATAACAAGTCTTTTAATGTGCAGAAGGTCTCCGTGAGTGCAGCTCCATTATCGTACATTAGCAAACATATTTTTTGACAGATTTAAGATTTTATAAAAGCGGGTTTGCTTAGCAAGGAACATTTCTTCAGTGTTTTCCTGCCAGACTGTACTTCAGAATTGCATTAAACAGCTAAATGTAAATTAAATGTGTAAGAAAAACATTTTAGCATTACTGGAGGCTAATGCAATATAAAATGAATGCATTCAGTTTTTAACAATATGGGTTTGGATATTATCACACATTTTTCACAGTTAAGAAAGATTTGAAGGCACAATACACTTTAACACTTTAACCTAGTTATGCTTTTTTATACTGTAATTCTTTTGTATGTCTGTAGTCACATACTTTTTTATCAATAATCAATACCTGTAAGTATCAATACCTGTAAAAGTAATCAGTAATTCAAGTAATCAGTACCTGTAGGTTGTTATCATACTACAACTACAAAATAAAAAGTAGCATGCATACTTTGAACGTATTTTCCTTGTCACTGCTAACCCTGTTTTAGAACCATGTGCATTGACTGTCACAGACAAAAAGGTTCACCTTTAATTTAACAGAGCTGAAAGGTTGTTAAATACTGGCCTGCTCTGATTTATTTTAAGTTCTTGTTAATTCAGATTTGACCAGACTGCCTCTCTTGAAATGAAGAGTGATGCTGTAGCTACCTTGAGTGAAGTTTACACAGCCTTGTAAACTTGAGGCCTGGCACTAACTCATCCTTACGTCCTGTTATATACTGACTTGCTTCAGTTTTGTTGGACTTTGAGTCTAAACTCCTGACCCTGACCATCCATCACTTTAAGTCTTTAAACCTCTTCTGTAGATATCTAGAATCTACAAGGTCAGGAGAAAGACGAGAGCTTGGATTCTGCTAGCTGGCATATACCCATAATGTTCTTTTATATCCTGAAAGAGTTCTTTAATGGAGGTGAGGAAGTCAAGAGAAGTTGAAGCCTAAAGCTGAGTGCAGAGAAAAATGCTGACGATGGCTAAGAACATCATAAGAAACTTTTTGCTTTTTTATTTAATTACTATTGTAATTGACAACAGACCATCAAATATGTGACTGCCATGACCTAGAGTTCCAGATATTAGTTTAATGCTTAAAACAAGAACAAAAAAGACATTGCTAATTTGGTAAGAAAGATAAACACAATTCAAGATATGAATTAAAGTTGTATTGCCAAATTTTGCTTTTCAACCGAATGTATCTCATTTTAAGGATGTGTAAATGTTTTAACTTAAAGACAAGACCAAAATAGATGGCTGTCTTTGCTCTATTTGGATTAGTATTACTGAATTTAATAGTATTGGAATGAATGAGAGTGCTAGTGAATAGAGACTGTCTCTGTTTGTGGATGCTTCACTTAACCTTATATGAGTTTACAGTGAAGGGCTGAGTGTAGAGGTGGGGGGAGTATAGCGAGCACTTCAGTGAAGGTACTTGTGCTCCAGCCACTAGATCACCCTGCTAATGGCCGGTCCCGCCAGCAAGTGAAATCAGCTTTTCTCAACATTTTCTGTCTTTCAACTTTTGATTGTGATGCACTTTTAAATGCCAGTGAATCACTTAAGGGCTGACCATCTCCCTAACTTCAAGCCACACAAACACACACGTCTCTGTCTTCCATTTACCTTCATCTAAGCTGATGCTACTTTCCTCCATTTAGAAATAAAAGCACATTTATGACTACTTGTAAAGTCTCATGGACGTATTAGTTACCACTTATGTACCTGTGCTTTGTACCCAGGCACATGCATGAACATGTGCTGTGTGCTGCATGCAGTATGCAGCCATGTATACCCGTAACAGTGTGTGAGTGTGTGTGTGTGTTCCTGCCTCTGTGAATAAAAGAACTCTAAAAAGTCTAAAACCAATTCAAACTGAGTAAACACTTTTTGTCGCCTGAACTTTTAAGGCATGCCACTTCTTAAAAAATAAATCACACTGATAACATCTGACATTTACAAATCAATCATAAAATGACATTTTCTTTTATCAGACGGTCGATTTTTAGATGATGGAGTGTAGTTTAGGATTTAGATAGGGTTAGTTGGGAGAATTATGTATTGGATTCTCATAAGCAATCAATATGAGAGGCGTCACATATTGAAAAGGCAAATCATTTGGTCATGTAGCTAAACTAATCAGAAAATGGACAGGAACACGTTGTATTTCTGGGCCTGGCTGCAATAGCTGAGAATCAAGTGTGTTTTATATAACTGATTACTGTGACGGTACACCTAATGTTAAGGTGGAGCAGAGAGACATCTTATGAACTATAGTGATTATTGTCTAGTCATGCATTATATGTACAGGTTATGTAATGAAATTAATCGTCTATTTATTCCCAGTGGCTTTAAGATCCTATTACACATGATTCTGTAATGTGTTTGCAAACTCTGGGACTTATAGACAATGGTCATCAATTTAGGGTTATACATTTCAGTGGCCCTTCTAGTTACCTTACAGGGGGTAAACGTTTAATTAAAGTGATTTAGCACATAGTAATAATGTGAATTGCTGTTAGCTGTTGTTTAGTTAGTTTTTTTTTTTTTTAAAACACAGTATAATAGCAAGCTGCTATCTTTGTGAAAACTCTGGTCTGTTTTGAGCTTTGAAATATGTTGAGTGAATATTTAATACTATGAAATTAAGTTGACATATTATGTGTGGGAAAATTCATGCTGCTTGTTTACTAAGAAACCCTGCCAAGTTTTGGAAAAGTAATTTGCCATATTTTTATAAAAACTGCTTACATGTCAAGTAGAAATGATTTTGATTAGAGGCATTTATTTAGGCTACAAAAAAGTTTGCATGGTACAATCCAGAGCAAATTCTAGTTAGATTAGATCAACAATATAAACACTTGATTAAATGTCAAGTGTATTACACGCCATCTGTTTATTTGTTTTACAAAGCTTTAAAATGTGTTTTTGTCATCTAGCCCAGTGCATATTTTCATCTAGTCAATTCTTTTTCTCTACATTTTTAAGCCATGTGGTAATTGATTAAAATATTTATTGATTTAAGATGACGGAATTAACTGTAAATGGTCTGTTTGTTTTCTTAATATTTTTAAATATGACTAAAACAAGATAGACCACATTTGTGGAGGCATTCTTGCAAACATTTTAAGGTCTCAGATGAAACTAACATCTCATAATATTTTATGCCTTTTCACAGATATCAGCATCATGGTCCTGGCCACATTTTTCAGGTATGCACACTTTATTTGTATTACTGTGACTCTTACTAAATACTAAAACACTTCAGTTACAATCACTAATTAATGTAGTGCAATTACATTACAAATAAATGTTTATTTCCTTTTCATTTGAGTACATAGGCATGCATATTGTCATTATTTGCACCCTAGCTCCTGACTGTAGGTAAGCTTGCTAAGGATGCATTAACCGTACTGTCAAAAACCCATTAATGAAGGCTAGCTGATAAATAAGCAGAACAGATGTAATTGTGTCGGCTGCGATTAGGCCACATGCCACCCCTCCTGCAGTCCCCTCAAATAAATGTGCTGTATGTTTAGGGGTCGTTCATACACACACAACACATTCTTACCCTCAGAAAACAACTACATGGTCTCCAGACTTTTATAAATATTTTACATATTTAAAAGTTTTTAAACGTTTGTGAACAACTAAAAGTTTTCATGGCATCTTAAAAACACACACTTTTATAATGTGAGAAAACAGGGATCCAGGTCTTGTGAGAAAAGATCCAGCTCTTAATTTAAACAGACAAAAAGTGGGACTGGATCCTGTGTGAACAGCCTGTTAGGCTATTTTCACATTAGGTGTAAATGCTTGGTGCCTACCTGCATTTGTTTTTACTTTTACCCCCAAGTCTCTTTTCACAGTTCATTATTTGGCTCTGAACTCTGGACTGTATTTTGGTTTTTAAATGTGTTACACGATGCAAAGGATGTAAGATGAAGCAATTAGATATCCATTATACTATGATGGATTATAAGTATACAATAAAAATATATAGTCATCAAATCTGAGCAAACTCTGTTAAACACACTTGTGTCACCAACAAATGCTCCTACGCTTATTGTGTTGTGCAAACCAAGCTAATCTAAGGTTTTTCTATTACGTATTTTCAATGTTTCTGTGTTGTGACGAAGGTAATACATGTTCTTTAATGGAAATGGCCTTCTAAGTCTGGAAACTGTTTACCAAAGCCCATCTAATGTAAATACAGTGACTTTTTCCAAGTACAGCATATGAGTCTTCTCAAGGTCTTCTCACAAGCAGATGAATGAAATAAACAGAATGCAGACCGCACTGATGCCGTACAAATAGGGGAATAGCTTTTTAAAAATAGACTCTCCATTACATTTCACTTTTGATCTAGTGAAATGCATATTTCTATAGGTCATGAATTCATTCAATTGCCTGATTTCATTCTCAGGTTTCTCTGGTAACCCACGTACATGTATAGGAAAAATGCCACATTTATTGTACATCTGGACAGTCAAATTACAGAGCTGAGTGTTTGCAGTTGTGTTTAAAGTGCCTGAAAGTGCAGCAAAATAATTACACGCCACCTACTCTGTATAAATAATAACATGCCATCTGCTGCTACCATGTCTAAACATTGAGGCTGGTGTTAGGCTTTCAGAAACTCTTTTTGTGGAATTTTTAACTGTCATCACCAGTGTCATGTAACATATTATTCTGTTTATTGATTCACAACTTAATATTTACTTTTGCATTTATGCGTTTAGTGGCTGCTTTTGTCCAAGGTTCATTCATTTCCTGGGAATCGAACCCTGAAGTTTACCGTTGCTGTTTGAAATGCAGCTTTTGAGCAGTGACTTCAACTCATTATGATTGTGTGCAAAAATGCAGCAAAAAAAGCTTTTATACTTTCACTAGACAGATTGTTGGGTATTGGGTAACAGTATTGTATTATCCAGGATGCATATAGTAGCATATAGTGTTATTTTGTTTGTTTTGCAAATATGTGTGCATGAGAGTGTTTGAGGCTGCAGTGCCTCATTTGTTGTGTGGTGTGCTTTAAGTTCTGCAGGCGTGAGGCGCAGATGATGGAATTCATCTTGGCATTTGAGGGAGATTGGCATATAGGGGTACTTCCTACCCCTACTTTTCCTATCTATTTCTCTTTTTTTTGTACTCCCCCTCATGTCTTCAGGCTGTCCATTCCCTGTTCTAGTTCATTTTTGAGTGTCACTTTATACTTTAAGCCAAGTGCTTTTAAAAGCACAGTTCAGCCCAATTGTTTTTCAATGCCAGAACAGTCACCAAGAAATATCCCCATCTTTGCAAAATATTATAATGTGGTACATAAGTTGTGTATCATCATGGGGCATTATTCTTTGTTCTCCAAAATATTATTACATTTTTAATAATTTTTTTTATTAAAAATAGAAGCTTACAATTTTGTGAGGAAATGAATCTTATACAGTCTAGCATAATGTTGTCAGCCAAAATTAAAAGTTGTTTCAAAGGTAAACCAAATAATAACATTTGGTTGCAAATTACAGTATAAATGCCGCAATTTTGTTTGTTTGTAAAATATTTTTTTGAAAGAACATTCTGCAAAGACTAATTTACAGTAAATGAGTATGTAAGTATATTTCATCAGAAAAATGGCTGAATAAATACTTTTAATGTATTTTTATTTTTAAAACCAACAAAATTGAATAAACAATCAGTGATGGGGAAACTCTGAAAATACACAAATTATGATTTTATTTTTGATGTGAAAAAATGAAAATTAATTTGCATGCTGTAAGCAATAGCATAAACAAGAGGTGTTCAGTCGAACGCTCCATCAGAGTTTGTTCCATCTTTAATAAAGCACACCTGAAAGAGTTCACATGCAAATGACGGGCAGGTGTGTTACAGCAGGATCCCTGCAGGTGAGATCACCAGGAGCTGCACAAGTGTCAGGTGAAGAACACTGAGAGTCATGAACACCCTAATAATGTGTCACAACACACATGCAAGCAGATTCTCTTGCATAAATTAATATGTGTATAGTATTGCAAAAGTGTTCCTTGTAAGGACTTGTATAATTATTGCATTGAAATAATATACATTAACAAAGTGGTGATAAATTACACTATCAAAACCCATTTCATACTATAGTAATGTCAACTTTGACGTACAGTGTTGTTTGTCTTGTACTGGTGATCTGTTTTTTTTTCCCTTGTTTTGTGTGTGTGTGTGTGTGTGTGTGTGTGTCTGTCTGTCTCTGTCTCTGGATGTCATAGTAACCGTTTTTCTCTGGCTCTGTAACCTGATTGGCTGTCAGGATGATGGATATGCCACCATGCGCTAGATGCGCTAAAGACGTGAACAGGTACTCTTTGATAGTTTCTCAGGAAAGCAAAATAAAAGTAAGCCTATTAAAATAGTTATAACCCCTGATACAGTATTTTATGTCAACCTCATTATGCATTCGCTTTTCATTCTTCTGTAATGATTTTATACTGTCATAAAACTTGTTTTGGTGGAAGAATAAAATTATTATAATGCATTTGTGATTTGCATTTGATTAGCATATCACTTCCAGCTCTTAACATAATCTTAATTAGAAGTGCGGCTCTCCAAACCTTCCCAAAATTCCAAAACAGCCCTCCTGAGAGACTGTGGGCTACATGCCTGAAGCCAGCAGAGGAAAATATCTCTCCTCTGATTCATCTTGCTGTGATAAAGTTGATGAGCTTTTTAATCAGACTGTACACTCTGGACTGCTGTTGTTCACTGTATACCCAGAAGGTTTTTCTTTTCCCGGTATTTTTGATTTTATTAAAGATGTATATCTTACTAAACAAAGGGAAATGAATAGTGTTCACATAGATTAAGTATGAAATGCAATAAACTGTAGAAGAATTATACTGAATACTGTACATATTGTGAAATATTGATAATATAGGACTGAACAATTAAAATATGGCATCTCTAGAAAAGAAAACCTGCCTTACTTTTAAAATAGCCAATTGCATTTTGAGGTATCTATGAGGCTGGTCACCAAATGAAGTCACTTGCCTTAAAGTAACGATGGACTCGTGTGCCTGTTTTGACAAACCCTCCCAAGCACCATCAGATGTAACGTAACTAGAATGTACTTGGGAGAAAAGTCAGTACTTTTAAGCAGAAAGGTAATTTGCTAGGCCCTCATTAGCTTCAGAAGTTCGTTAGAATATATTTTCTTTGAAGAGTGATTTTTTTTTTCGCTGTCCCTCTCTTACTGCTCCTCTAAATGAGCAAGAAAAACGGTAACAATTAAAGAGCGCTTAAGCCTTTCACCCTCTCCTCCAGCTAATTGGTGGCATCGCAATTCGGTTTAGCCCAATTACACACCTCCTTCCCCTCTCTCTCTCTCTCCCTCCCCC